>OY987326.1:96144040-96450552 GCA_963920685.1 Polydrusus tereticollis | reverse complement strand
AATTGGCCCAGTGGTGTACTAAAAACGTTAGAGAGCACTACAAACGAGTTTAATATGCGTATTCCTCTCTCTTTCTTGCTAGGTGTTTTTGCTGATTATAAGAATGTAATTATGGGAAAACAAAAAATTAAGCTTGTACGTGCTCGACATGATGATAACTGCTATAAAAATGTTACTGCTAATGGCGATAAAAAGGCTGCCATAACTTTAAAGTATATCGAGTTGAAAGTTAGACACATATATCCGAGCGATGCAATAAAATTGAGACTTTTAGATGACATTGCTGAAAATAAACCGATTTTTATCCCTTTTCGAAATTGGGAAATACACGAATTACCCGCATTAAAAACAACTAAGAAAGATATTTGGACTGTTAAAACAATGTCTGAACGTGCTCGATATGTCATTGTATTTTTTTATGGACAATCGTAAGGATAATTTTAAGTCCGACTGTACATATTTAGATAATTTGAGTATCACCGATGTTAAATTGTTTCTAAATTCCGAAGTGTATCCATATGAATCGTTAAACTTAAACTTTAACAATAGACAGTTTACGGAAGCTTACAGGATGTACACGGAATTTCAAAAATCATATCTAGGCAAGCCGACTAGTGAACCACTAATGGATTTTGCGGCGTTTGCCAAAAGGACTCTTTTTGTAATTGATTGTTCTAAACAAAACGAGAGCATCAAGAGTGCAACAGTTGATGTCAAGTTAGAATTTCAAAGTTCTGAAAACTTTTCGAATGTTGCACGTGCCTTCTGTATCATTGTTCACGATCGTATTCTCGAGTATCAAGCTTTAACTGGACAAGTAAGAGACCTTATGTAATCAGTTTGATTTGAGTCTTCAGACAATGAAGTTCGTTGTAGTCGATATTCAAGGATTTAACATACCTGAATTTTGCGCCAAAGAATTGGCTATTTACGATGGGAATAGTATGAAAAGTTACTTTTTTAAACCAGTTAAACCATTCGACACCTTAAGTAAGGCTTGCAAGAAACCAGTCAAATATCTATTTGGAAATCATCATGGTATCCTTTATAATTATGGTGATACCGATTACAAGGAACTACATAATATCATATCCAACAATCTGATAGACGCAGACATTATTTACGTTAAAGGACGTGTCAAAGAGGAATTTTTAGTTAAAACATTTTCAAAATTAAACTTCAGGGCACCATATATTATAAACTTAGAAGACAACATTGATGTACCAAAATTGGAGAAGGGAGAGAGAGTTGAAGGTTGTAAATATCACATTTTAGATATTCATGTTTGTAGTATTAGAAATGCCAAAGTGTTGTATCGATATATTTATAGTCTTTTACCTTAATAAATATTTAAATTTTTCAACAAGCCAGCTTTTATTTATTTCCCACGTAGCTCAAACGTTTTTGTTTCTTTATCGGGGTTGTGTTCTGTAACAGAGAGGTCAACAGGGTCTGTTAAACAGGGTCTGTTGAACAGGGCTGTTCAGGTCAACAGGGTCCGTTGAACAGGGTCTGTTAAACAGGGCTGTTCAGGTCAACAGGGTCCGTTGAACAGGGCTGTTCACGTCAACAGGGTCCGTTGAACAGGGTCTGTTGAACAGGGCTGTTCAGGTCAACAGGGTCCGTTGAACAGGGTCTGTTAAACAGGATCCGTTGAACAGGGTCTGTTAAACAAAGTCCGTTCACAACGGATCTATTTAGAATTAGGCTCTGTTTCGAAACTATCAGTTGCTCTCGAACCTATGACGAAGGTAGTTGAAGAGAAGATCAAAGATCATTTAAGTAATATTCGTGCGCTGAAGAAACGTATAAAGCTTTACGAAGACCGAAAATCTTTGGTTAAGTTACTGTCAAGACTTAATATTCAAGATGAGTGTTCAAATCAGATATGAAGTTGGAGATGACGTTACAGTAACATTTTCTACTGCAGACGAGCGAGTTATCGTTGAGATTGCTGAAGGAGAGCTATATTTTTCCAATTATGATTTTGAGGAGTTTATAACTACCTACAGCGGTGTTCATGGATACTGGCCTGAAACTACTATTATAATTGACAACTACAATTTGCGTTTCCATACATACCTCGGCAGCCGATGTTTAACATTTGAAGAAAATGAGCAATACTTGTTTTGTTGGGATGAAAGTCTTATAGATTTATTCTCTAAACACATTGAGAATTTATATAAGATAAATTGTGTTTGCTTTAAAGATTAATATACTTGAATCTTTTTGTAATAAATGAAACTATGATTTAAAAACAAAGCATGTTTATTAAAAACGCAACAAGAACAGCTAAAATCAATAAATATATTAAAGTATACCTAGTCTTTTATTTGGTATAAAACAACTTTACTCAGGTCGACATTTTGTAAACGACTCATGATGTCACCCTAAACACGCGATATGTATTTGCAATCTTTCGCCCTCCTGCCGTTAGGGCATTAGCTATATCAACTTTGGCCCTATTGGCCCGATCAACCCGGTTCTTTTTTTAAACGACTCATGACGTCACCCTAAACATGTGACATACATCAGCTGTCGATTTTGACATTTGACAGGTGACATCTGACAGGTGACAGTTCTTAATTGACAGGTGACAGGTGTCGTTTTCGAGTCATGCGCAAGAACCCATTTCATTGACCCCAACTACGCATGCGCAATATCCTAGGCCCATTGGTTCCGGAGATATGAGTCATAAAAATCCCTCCGAAAATTAACATTGGAGGGCCCAGCCTGGTTTACCCTAATTTTGTACATTATAAAACACCACCATAACCCCACTTAAGGACCTTTTGTTCCAGCAATCTAATCAGATGTGCCCCCGTGGTTTCACGTTGTCAAACATTGTTTAGCAGTTTTAATCTATATGCTCTCGTAGCGTATTTTGCAAGGCTTTGAGGTTCGGCCCCCGAGGATTATGGTTCAATTCCCGCAGACTGCACAAACTTTTTTTCTGTTATTATTTATTCATTATGTTGTTCAATATTGATTATTTAGATAGATGTTCAGGTTAGGTACTTGGGTTTGGGTACTATTGAGAACGTGCTACGTCATCTCTCCTCCGCTATAAATGTAATAACACGTGACCATGGGTCATAAAGTTGGGTTAGAATCTTGAAATAATGAGGGTTGATAATACCAGGGGGCGCCACTTAGACTAAGACGGGTCCTATATTACCGACATCGGATACCCTCGGGCGATCATCGGGTAACCATCGGGTGACCACCGCTCGGGGTCGCTGACCTGCCAGGCCAATAGGGCCCTATATTACCGACATCGAGCAGTTATGACGGCACTCACTAGGTGGCGATAGTAGCTGGGTTCCACTTAGGTTAAGAGAGGATGGTGGCTTCCAGGAAAAGTGCCACGCCCTAAAATGGCACCAAAAATGCAGATTTCAGCGCAATGTTATTTCTTATGGGATTTTGAGCCGAGGGTCACATTGCTTTACTACTAATGTTCCCTGCTTTATTCTTAAATCTAGTAATTACATTTCTTAACTACAATTTATAAAATTAATTATATTTCTAAATACAATCTTAACTAAAATTTATACTTATAACCTAAATCAAAACTAAACTCTCTAATCCGTGTTAGGTTTGACAATAAAAAACCTATACCAATTATACCGCGTTAATCTATAAACTTACCAAACCAATAGGAGTTAATCTTTAACTATGCCAACATTTGGCATAATTATTATATTAAAAAAAAAAAATATTTTACTTTCATTTAATCCCGAGTAGAACTATCGTCTCATCCTTTAATCAATCATTAATTTATCAGTTTATGAGTTTATGGTTTTTATATATTTTAGACTTATTTAGAGGATACAATAGAGCAGCTATACTCTAAGTGTGTTCCGCGAAACCCTAGGGTTCCGCAATACCTCTGTAGGGGTTCCTCAAGAATTTAGAAAAAAAATCAAAGCACCTCTCTCTGGTCGAACGTTTTGACTCCGCGGCCGCGCGTAGGTATATTTATTTATTTATTTGTATTTGTATAAACATGTGTTACAATAGCTGGTACAATATCTCATAAGTTTGGTATCAACATGTATACTTGTATACTTGTGAGCGCGCAGTCCCTTTGATAAAAGCCGCCTCTGAATTGTTTACAACGCAATTTTTATATTTCTCTTTTTATTTTTGCTTTTTGTTTATCAAAGGCGCCGACTCGAGTATTTTCGAGAATATTCGAGATCGAGTCTAGGACTAAGTATAAAAGCGGCGATCGCGCGTCGCGCCTCGTCAGTCAGTTGACGATTAGCGTTCGGAGCGATAAGTTCCTACCTACCTACTTACAAGCTCGCTAGCGAGAAACTAGTGTTCATTGTTCTACTGCCTGCTGTATTCTGTTGTCTCAGTTTTATACATTTCTTCATTGTACTAAACTTAGTCTCTTATACGCAGTAACGATTGTGCATTATTTTGACCCCACCATCCTGACGTGTAACATTATAAATAAAGAAGAATGGAACGTTGGCTTAAAGGTGTTAAACGTGTTGCAACAACATCTTCTAATGACGCTGAATGTTCAAAAGCAGTACGCGCGGAGAATATAGCAATCACCGATCCAGACGATGATGCCACGACGTCAAGCTCGACGGTTTCAAAGACGAAAAAAAGGAAGTATGATGAATCGTATATCAGTTTCGGATTTGTTGATTCCAACGGCTCACCTCTCTGCATGCTATGTAGTAAACTGCTTCCTAATAGTTCCATGGCACCTGCCAAATTGCGCCGACATTTACAAACTGACTCGGGGTTCTAAAGACAAGAATAAAGAATTTTTTGTTCGTAAAAAAGATCAGTTATTGGAAAGTCAAAAAAATATGATGCATGTAACAAAAACTATCAACGAAAAGGCCACGGAGGCATCATATTTAGTTAGCTATCGCATTGCACAAGCAGGTGAAGCGCACACTATCGCTGAGAATTTAATAAAGCCATGTGTATTAGACATAACAAAATGTATGCTCGATGAAAAATCTGCAAAGCATCTTTCTACTGTGCCGCTATCAAACGATACTGTTTCACGGCGAATCCATGATCTGGCAAGCTACGTCAAACAAGAACTAGTTACACGTCTACAAAAAACACGATTCGCCTTGCAAATGGACGAGTCAACTGATGTCGCTGGTTTGGCTATCTTGCTGGTTATCGTGAGATATCCATATGAAAGTTCTTTTGAAGAAGACATGCTTATGTGTTCACCGCTGCTCACAAACACTACCGGGGAAGAAATTTTTAATAAAATAAATATATTTTTTGAAGAAAATAATCTCAGTTGGAACAATTGCATTGACATTTGTACAGATGGGGCCAAGGCGATGACAGGTAAAACAGCAGGAGCAGTGTCACGAATAAAAAATAAAGCGCCTAATTGTAGTTCCAGCCATTGTATTCTGCATAGACAAGCACTTGCGATGAAGCAAATGCCGTCAAATCTAAAATTAGTTATGGATGAAGCGGTAAAAATAATTAATTTTATCAAATCACGACCACTACAATCCCGATTGTTCTCATTATTGTGTGAAGATTATGGCAGCAAACATAAAACACTGCTGCTCCATACAGAAGTGCGATGGCTGTCTCGGGGTAAAACTTTAACAAGGCTGAACTTAGAGCCGAGTTACAAATGTTTCTTTCAGCAGATACTTCTTTTAATTTGAAGGACCGTTTGTATGATAAAACTTGGTTGTTCCGATTGTCTTTTATGGCGGATATCTTTCAAAAACTGAACGAATTGAATTTATCATTGCAAGGTAAACAGACAACAGTGTTTCAGGCCAATAATAAAATAACTGCCTTCAAAAGAAAATTAGATTTTTGGATTATTTGCGTTGGTAAGAAAGAAATAGAAAGCTTTACGTCACTCAGTGAGTTTGTTAGCGATAACGACTCAGAAATGTTTCAAGATGATGTGTTTGAAGAATTGGTCCAATATCTCAGTTCGATGCGCGCATCTTTTGAAAAGTATTTTCCCGAAGAACAGAATACAAAAATGAAACTGAATTCGTGGATTCATAATCCTTTTTTACCCAACTTGGAAAAGCCCGAAAGTATGTCAAACGAGATTTATGAATCTCTTTTAGAAATGTCATCAGACACAAGTATGGAGTCACTGTTCAAAACGACGCCTCTCAACGATTTTTGGTGCAGAATCCGTGATGAATATCCAATGCCTGGCAAAATGGCTCTGAATATTCTTCTCCCGTTCCCAACAACATATTTGTGCGAAACAGGATTCTCAACCTATGCAGCCACGAAAACAAAATATCGCAATAGACTGGACGCCGAACCTGATATGAGACTTCAACTGTCTTCTATCAAACCTGATATCAACCAATTGATGAAAAATAAAAAACAGTTTCATACCTCCCATTAGTTAGATATTTTCTTTTTTAATATCTTCTATTATTGTACTTGCCATGTAGTAAAGTAAGTAATAATTAGTAACTGTTACATTGTACTTTTATTATGCTTATTAATAAAGAATACACTTTTAAAAACTATTGTTTTATTGTAGGGTTCCATCAAGTATTTTGCTTCCCAAAAGGGTTCGTCACCAAAAAAGTTTGAGAACCGCTGTCAATAGAGCATTATGAATCATTTCAATATTTAATAGTTATATTCATAAATTTTTTGTGTCAATTAGGCCGTGAATTTCTAATCTCGATTTCTGTTTAATCCACAGTTTTAGCTTTTTCTTACAGAGTTTTATAAAGTTAATTGTTTTTAATTTCGTTGGTACTTCATTATGTATCTTGGGTCCAAGAAAGTAGTAGCTTCTTTTTGTTATAGTCCTACCTGTTTTTGGGACTTAATTTTTAAGCGTTTGATAGTGGTGGTCTATGTTTGTTATCTCGGAAGGATTACGACGCTGCCTAATCAGTATTTTAAGACAAAAAAGGTTTGCCGAATATCGAACAGCTGAGAGTCTGTAAATAGTTAGTCAGTGGGGTAAGTGAATTCCTTATTATAAATTATTTAAATTATCCACTTTTGAACAATTTCCAAACAATGAATATGGTTATTTGTCGCTCCACCCCATGCCACAATTCCATAAGAGATGTGTGTTCCAATGAGCGCAAGGTAAAGTATTCGTAATTGTTTTGTAGTACAAATAGTTTTAAATTTCTTAAACTTGTTTAGCAATGACCGGACCTTTTTAGTTACATAATCAATGTGATATATATTGAGGAAGAATCGGTACATTGTTACCTATCAACAGACCTTTATTTACCGAATTACCGTATTGCTTATAAATTGTATATTGAATATTATGGTAAATAAAAATTGTTTATTATTATTATTATTATTATAATTTCATCTTAAGTGAGAATCAATATAAATCCCGAGGTATTTTATGTTATTGGTACCATTTATTGAAGCATCTTCACACTTACATGTACCCGATATGTTTATATTATTATAAGGCGGTAGATTTGTGGTAACGGACGTAAAGGGAACATAATGAGTTTCTTCATAATTTACCGTTAAAAGTTTGTCTTTAAAAAAGTGTATAAATTTAGGCGTTTCAAGCTCCACCACCGACTTAAGATTTTCCCAACTCTCAGCGAGAAAAAATATTACAGTGTCATCTGCAAAGCTAATTATGTCACCAGTTGTCCTCAATTCAAATAGGCTGTTGAGGTAAATATTAAATAAAAGAGGGCCCAGTACAGTGCCTTGTGGCCCTCCATGGGATAATGTTTGCTTGTCACTAAATGTATTTTGAAGTTTTACGTATTGAGACCGATCCGATAGATAACTTGATAATAATTCGTATGCCGAACCACGAAAGCCAATACATTCCAGGGTACTTAATAACTGGGCGTGGTCGACAGTATTAAATGCCTTTTTCAGGTCTACGAAAACGGCGAGTGATGGAGACCTATTATCAATACATTTGTAAATTTTAGTAGTAAGACTTACAATAGCATCCTCCGTTGAACAGTTTCTCCTAAAACCAAATTGCTTTAAAGATAAAACGTTATATCTATTTAAAAAGCAAGTAATTCGGATTTTTAATATTTTTTCATACACCTTGGCGAAAGTTGTTATCAGAGAGATAGGACGGAAATTCGTTACATTGGACTTGTCTCCTGCCTTAAATATTGGCGTCACTTTAGTGTCCTTAAACGTCAACGGGAATATTCCTGTTTCCATGGAATTATTAATAATACTGACTATTGGTTTCGCGAGGTAATCTGAAAATTCTTTTAGAAATTCTGCAGTTATGCCATCGCGGCCTGGCGACTTCCCTATTTTAAGTTCACCTATCACCCTACTTACCTCCTCTCGAGAAAACAGAAAAAAGTAAAAGTTAAGTTAAAATTTTGCTGCAAACGCCATTAGTAAAGATCAAAACTTAAATTAAAAATATAGGTTATGTTTCAACCCTTTAACTTCAAATTACAATTTCAGTCAAACGATGTAAGAAAGATACGACATGAAAGATCAATGTGATCTTACTACTGTTAGCTTCAGCCAATCATCATTAATTTCTATTTGGCCAATGGAAAAACTTAAATTTGGAGACGTAACGCATTGTTTAGTATTTAAAACACCTAATTGGGAATTATTTTAATTAAATAAAAATCCTTATTTAGATTTTCTTTTTCTAGTAGTTTATTGCTTAGATGACTATTTTAATTCTTGAGGTATTTAACACCAATACATGAAGAGTCAAATCATTTTCCAAATAAAAAAACAAATACAGTAAAACCTCTGTTTGCCTCTGTAAAGTGACCACCTGCGTTAAACGACTTTTTTGTGTGTTTCGGGACTAACGTAAAGGACTTGTAGCGGATCAAAGTGTTTTTAACTGGGTTTGTAAGGCGCGAAACAAACACTTAACAATATCTGGACCCATAACTCAAGCAAAAGCCCTCAAATCTGCTTAATGTCTAGAACTAGATAACGTCAAGACATCAAATGGATGGTTAGAAAAATTCCGTCGTCGGCACGATATTACCTTCAAAAAAATATGTGGCGAATCAGCCGATTTCAATATCGAAGATGTAACTGCTTGGAAAAAAAGGCTATAAATTTGATTTATTAAAGGATTATGCCGCAAGGAACGTATTTAATGCAGATGAGACAGGTCTTAACCATAGTGCATTGCCAACAAAAACATATGCATTGAAAGATAATAAGTGTACTGAAAAAAACAGCAAAACAACGATTAACAATTCTATTCTGTTCAAATATGGAAGGTGAGAAGGAAGAACCACTTATAATAGGCAAAAGCAAAAATCCTCGATGTTTTAAGGGCGCACATATAATACATATATAAGTTACCTCTTTAATTGGTCTCGAACAAAAAAGCGTGAATCACAGCAGACACCATGACAACATGACTTCACAGATTTGATACCAAGATGAAGAAGCAGAATAGAAGAGTGTTATTGTTTCTGGATAATGCAACGTCTCATCCCAAAATTACACTGGATTCTGTCAAACCTATTTTTCTTTCACCCAATACTACCTCACATTGCCCATTAATTATTCTACAAATGCTGTAGAGTTGGAAAGAAAAACATTGGTAAGAGATCTTGGAGTTTGGTTGGAGAGTGATCTATCATTTACCTCCCATATTGATAAGATCACTTATAAAGCAATGAGACTGCTGGGGTTTACCTCTTGTGCACTTAGGGGGGTACATAATGTCTTTGTCTTGAAGGATGGTTTTTGTGCGCTGGTTCGCTCAGTGCTGGAGTATGCCAGTTTAGCTTGGCAACCATGCTATAATATTCATAAAGAAAGTTTGGAAAGGGTGCAGAGAAAGTTTTTAAAAAGAGTTGGACTTAAGATGGGCATCTCCTATAAACAAATTAATTGTTGTGACCTAATGAAGTTACTAAATCTCACTACTCTGGAGAACAGAAGAAATTTTTTTGATATTTGTAATAATAATAATAATAATAAAGGTATTTTATTCATGAAAAAAAAAACTATTACAAAAGCAAAATAATTACAATTTAAAGGGCGAGATTCAGTTCATCCAATTCCGAAAAAAATGGATGCCTGTTCTTACATCTAACCCTAGTAACAGAGAATTTATTTAAAAATTTTATATTATAATAAGCTAAAACTAGATTATAGTAACAAAATGAAAAGTAGAAATAAGAAAAATAGAAATAACAGAAATAACGCGCGGCAACAAACAAGTCCAAATATTTCCCTACAAAAACTATTACAATTCTTGTACCCTTTTTAAAATAACTAATAACTAATTGATGCCCCAGAGCTTCTTGCAGAGGTTGGCTTTCGCATTCCTCCTAGGAATTCACGCAATAAAGACCTATTTGCACTCACTTTTCACAGAACTAACTATGGTACTAACATTCCTTTAGGTCGAATGTGCAAAATTGCTAACTTTGTTATACAGGAAAATAACGAAATTGATATTTTTAATTGTAGTTACAATGTATTCTGTAGTAAGGTCAGAAAAATATTGTTTGTTTAACTTTCTCTGCATGTAATGTTCTAAATTGATGGGTTGAATTGTTTAATAAGTTTTCATGCTCTATATAGTATATAGGTAATATAATTAAATATTTAAAAATATTGTGTCGGACTGCCATCTTGATACATCTATATATGCCCTTTTTTCTTGCATTTGAACGTAATATTTTAATCATTTTATCTGTAGTTGCTATATATGCGTAAAAAGGTTTTGATTTTTTGATTTGGACCAAGGCATTATTCAGAATTTGAAAATGCTCTACAGAAGCTACCTTATTAAGAGACTTTTAACATGTATAAGCAGTGATTGTCATCTTCAAGAAATCGAAAATAATATTACCATAACCAACGCCTTAATGTGGGTTTCGGTGGCCTAGCGCAATTTGTCCCCAGTGACAATAAAAAGAATGCTTTATGACAGCCGGATTTAGGTGTAATACAGATAGGCAGATTAAACCCAAGTTAACCACTAGTCCGAATAAAAAAACCTGCGTTTATTATCAGAGACACAGCGCAAAAGTCTTTGCTCATTCTCTATCAATAATATTTAACAAGTGTCTTAACTTGTGTAAAATGCTAAACATCTGGAAATGCTTCAAAGTTTGTCCAGTCTTCAAAAAAGATGATAAAATGGATATCTCCGACTATATTTCTTTTTTGAGTTACTGTTATATAAAATTATTTTTTCAAATGTTAAAAATTCTATATATCCTGTACAACTTCGAAAGGTCAATCAAAATCCACTAATTTAACGTGTATTACTCAGTTCTTGGCCGAGGCAATTGACTAGCGCCGCCAAACAGACGTTATATATACGGATTTCTCCAAAGCTTTCGATCGGCTTGATCACAATATTTTGCTGCAGAAACTTAAAACTTTTGGATTTTCAGACACATTATTGTTATTTTTTTAATCATACTTGAAGGATCGAAAACAGTTTGTGGTTTATGGTGGGGTTAGATGTATTGATTATATTGCTATATCTGGAGTACCCGAAAGCTCTATCCGGGGACCACTATTTTTTACGCTTTTTATTAACGACATTGTTGATACACTCACAGTTCAATGTCTGCTGTATGCTTATGATTTACAGATGTTTTCTACAGTCTCTAATAAAGCCGACTGCCTAAACTTAAAACGTAATCTGGACATTTTAACCCTTTATAGGGTACTGGTACATATCTGTACCACCGACGTTTCCAGCGATCCTATAAACGACATCCCACTGCTCGATACCGCTAAGCATGATAAATTAGTCTACAAACACGCATTGGTTCTTATTTTTACCATATTTACTCTCAGCGCCATCTGATAGTTAAAAGTCGACCTTCGGGCCAAAAAGTGGTACATATTTATACCATTAGTTACTACCGCGTAGACGACAGGTTTTTTCGATGTTGGGGCTAGTTTTTACAATTTTTTCCTAAGAATACAGAGAAGATATATATAACGACAGTAAGTATATAATACTTTATATATTTTATACAGGATTTTTACAATTTATTTGCTTAGTTGCTTCATAGTAGTTCATAATTTATAAAAATACGCACATTAGGGATTTTTGGGTTAGAATTGTGTCTTGAGTTTTTTCTAAATGGTTTTTAAATTAGGATATTTGGGTTTTAATTATAGCATACTTTGGTTTGATATACATTTGCCTTATTATTGATACTAGGCACGTTTCTCTGTTATCTTCGGCTAACGTAATTTTTGGAAATAACTTGGGTGGTACACATTTGTACCAATGAATATGCATTCATACTCTATATATGTACCGCCTAATATTTATGTTTTGTAGATCTATTATAAAGATTTTTTTAATAGGCCTTTCAGCGCAGTGTTACATGTTTCTTAATAATAATTTTTGTTCATTTCAGATTGTGTCTTCTCACAGTTCATCTTGAACAAAGAATATTGGACAAATCATTTGATTTTTTTCTACTTATTACTAGAAAAGACTGTTTTTTTTTCGATGGTAACCAATATCTTCTCCTGATTTTTATGTTTTTGACAAAGACTTTACCCCTGTTTTTAGTTCCATTTTATAATTGGTTAGGTTTCTTTTGATTTAACCTACAATAAATACTTAGAGTAAGTTTTAAGTCTTGTTGAGTGTCATATTTTGGCAACTAAAACCGTTATTTCATTTTTTACTAAAGAATGATAAACGTTTAGTGGTGGTTTATAAAAAAAAACCTGCGTTATTTGTACTATTTTCAAAATAAAGGCATATTACATATATAAAAGTGTATGTTTCCAATATGGCAAGTTTTCAGTTTTTGTCTTAGAAAACTCTATATTTTCTAAGTGGTACGTAAATGTACCACTAAACACATATTTTTTTTTTTCAGGAACGTTCAGTGGTACACATAGATACCACCCTATTGCAAAAAAACTATAGTGTTTTTTAACTTTTTTTGTTCGGTAGTACAATATAAAACCCTAAATAAAAAGGCATATCTAAAAAAAAAGTTTAAAAAGCGGGCCCCAGGGTTCTGCCCTCTAAAGGGTTAAATGACTGGTGTAATAAGAATAGGTTGAATTTCAATGTCTCTAAAAGTAATGTTATGTCATTCACAAATAAAAATACCACTATTTTATTTAATTATATTATTAATGGGAAAACACTAGCGCGACCTAAAGTATTTAAGGATTTAGGGCTCGTCTTTGACAAGAAACTATCCTTTGCTCCTCACATTTAAGATACCGTCTCCACTGCCTATAGAGTACTTGGTATTGTCATACGAACCACAAGGGATTTCCACAATACGGTGCTTATTAAAACTTTATTTTTTTCCTTCGTGTTATCTAAGCTGGAATACGCATCTGTTGTTTTGTCCCCTTATTACAGTATTCATATAAATTCTGTAGACTCAGTGCAGAGACGATTTGCTAAGGCTCTGTGGTTCAGAACGGATGGTGTTTATCCAGGGGTTTCCCCATGACCAGCTACTGCAAAAATTTAGATAGAAGACCTAAATACCTCTCTCAGTCTTTTTTGTTCAAGCTTATCAACGGTAGTATTGTTAGTGAAGAACTATTCGTAAAAGTAAATTTTAGGGTTCCTACGTTAAGTTCTCGCAACACAAATACTTCTTACGTACCACCGTTTCGTACTAATGTTTATAAGTTTGCACTTATTAACTCGACGGGATCTTGTTTGGGTTTTCATGTTAGGTAAAACCTTTGACATCTGTTGGGTCTTCGAAAACTTATTAGGTCTTTTCATTTATGTGCGCCTACTATAATATTAATGTTATTGCTTATTATATTCTTGCTTTAATCGTTTATCTACAAAATATTTTTTGATTTTCTGTTTTTGTGAGTGTTTTTGTTGCTTTTCAGTGTTCTAATTATCATCTTCTCTTTTCTTTTTATACACGTATCATATAAATCTAAATCGCTTTGTGTTAAATCATATGGGTTTAATTTTGTAGTAAAATTAGGTTAGTTTGTAAGTTTTCGTTTGTACCTGTTTTGTAATTGGGAAACTGTTAAATATTGTATGTATAAATGAATATAGTATTGAGGACTTCCAAGAAGAAGATAACATTCAACTTGCACAACTGTTCCTAACATTAAGGACATATTTGTGAACTTGAAACAATTTGCCTCTATTGATAACGATTTGCCAACAGAAAGTGCAGAATTGACTATCATCGAGTATGTTAAAGAGATACAAGAAAGAGATGAAACTACTCCCAACTCTAAGACAGATTCTTCAAAAATGTATATTTTTTACTTCTTCCGTAAAGCGCATTTTTCGGACTATTTTGACACTGACACAAAAAACACCTTTACGCAAACATTTACATTATTTATCTTAGCTAACAATAGGTCTGCGTATGTTTTCCGGAATGGAAAGTTCGGTTTTAATATTAACCTTTGAAAAGAAGCAATAAATGTGTACATTTTTGAAATCCGAGTTTTTAAAGGATTCGAAAAAAAATATCAATATACCGTGTTCCAATTGAAAAAATGCAACTTGACCTTATTTTTACTTTATGGTCAGCCCTGTATAAATATTATAATATGTAAGCAACAACATTCTGGCAGGTATTTTTCAATACTGTACTTGATGGCTTCATTGAACCACACTTAAGGTACTTAATTCCATGTTGGGGAAATGCCGGACAATACCTGCTTGACAAATTACAACGATCACAAAACAAGGCTATTAAGGCACTGTACAACACGAAATATTATACTTCTTCAGAAACCATTTACAACCAAATAAGAATACTAAACATAAACAAGTTGAGGACTTTAGAACAAACGAAACTAATATATATAACATAAAAACAAAAAATATTAAAATAAACTCTGAACTAAAACAAACAAACGAATTCCACCAATATAACATAAGCCAAAATTAAATTATCGTACTGATTTTGCAAAAACAAAAAAAGCTCAGGATTCACCAATTTATAGAAGCATTCAAACATATAATACCATACCTCACGAAGTTACATCGCTCACTAGAATGAAGAAACTATATCACGAACTAAAAACATATTTAAACTCAAACTAATAGACTCACTTACCTACTGTTTACTATACTGTAAATTATATATTGTATATTAATATTATGTTGCTTTAAACTGTAACATACCTACCTATTGTAAATACTTAATGTTTAGGCCTTATTATCAGTATTGTTACTGTTTCAAGGTCAGAAATAAATTTGTTTGAAAAAAAAAAAAAATGTTAGCAATAGGAAAATTGGCACCAAAGTTATTAAGCCCTAAACACGAGCGACTTAAATGGATTACTACTCTGTCTAGTCAGAAAATGATCTGCAAAAAAACAGAAAATATCTGTTTACAGACAGACTATTTTTTAAATTATGTACGATACCCATCCATACGACATCACATAAATAAGTTATCCTAAACCAAAGTTTTTACAATATAAATCTTGGAAATGCCCGTTCCGCGAAAATCCAAAAAGTAAAAGTAAATACAATTTGCATTGAAAAGATATTTTGAAGGATATTATGAATATTTATATTTTAAAAATGCCTTAAGGTTTTATACAGGTATTTACTTTAAGGTAGGGAAATTTTAGATTAAAGTCCCAATGTTTAAATAAGAACCATGTAAATTTGATACCTTTTTCGGTGTGGCAAAAAGTTAGTGATTGTTTTATTCAGAAGACATCGTTGATTACACCGCCTGTGGTCAAAAAAAGTTCGTGTTTATTTTGTGGGCTAATTATAAATTTGGTAAACCAAAAATATTTTTCAAAGAAATTTCTAAAGTAATTAGATCTTAAAAAACTATAATTTAACGCAGGTAAAGGGGGATAAAGTTGTAATTTAATTCTAAACTAATCTGACCTCTAGCAACACTCAGAGAAATATGGGGATGTTAAGCGTATTTGTTAATTTCGAACTTTAAACGTATCGTAGCTCTTTTACTAACCGATTATTTTTACTTAGTTATTATTTTTTACAATATAGGGTGTGCTAGAAAACGATTTAAATACACTGGATCACAAAATTAACCGGCCGGAAAAATTTTGCTTCAATTCAATCTTGAATAACTCTTAAGTTTTTTTTACCAAATTCGATAATTTTTCGACATGTTGCAGATGCTATCGTCTTCATCATGTTCTAATGTCGTTTTTATAAAGAGTGTAAATGGATGCGTTGGGTAGCACAAAAAATTGCATTTTGCGCTTAATTTCTGAGCATCCCGGGGAAAAGTTTAAGAACTGATTGATGTTTCTTTGTACGGCATTTTTAAGTCCCTTCTTTTCTCAACAACTTTTTTTTTTATTCATGGGGTAATTCCGGGAGAGATGACCCAACGGTTGAGATGGCCCAGTTCAATATTTACCGAAATTTTAGATCCACGTTAGTGTAACTTTAGCCACCTGTTTTAAACGTGAAGTGTATATCGTACACCATTTTTGGTTGATTTTTTGCAATTTTGGGTAAGTTATGTTGAAACTATTATTTTATAGGCAAGGAAAATATTTAAGGTCTATAATAAAATTAATTTTTTGTTGTTTCACCATTGCATTTTTTGCTCGTAATTGTTGCTAATCTTTATTATATAGTTCTTTGAGGTTATGTTAGTAACTCGAACGTTTTAAAATTACATAAAACAGTGGATATATTGAGTGGGCCATCTCTCCCCGACTTTTGGGAGAGACGGCCCAACGTCTATTCGGGTTAGTTGGCTCACGGGCCATCTATCCCGGACTGTAATAGCTAAACTAAAATTCTTGTGATTACTGTATATTTTTAATTTTAGAGTCATGCCAATAAAATATAATAGAAAAGGTACGGTGCAAAGAGGAAAGTGGACTGAGGAAGATCTGGTTAAAGCTGCAGAAGTAGTCAGAAATGGTGTAATGGGCGTTAGAGAAGCGTGTCGCACTTTTAACAACATCCCTCCTCCAACCTTTCGAAGACGATATAAAAATAATGATTTTAAGAAGAGAACTCTCGGGCCACCCTCTGTTTTTGGCAGCCAGAATGAATCAAAACTAAAATTTCATATACAAAAACTACAAAAACACGGGTTTGCACCAACACATCATCAGCTAACATCCAGAAAGTAAAAAAAAGTGCAAAACATGTAGCTGCTGTTTTGACGTCTTCGGACCATACTGAAAAAGAAAATCTGCGATTGAACGCAAAAAAGAACAAGAACAGAAAAGAATATTAAAGCGAAAGACCTTAATAATAAAAAAGAATAAAGGAAAAATACAAAAAATGAATAAAATAGAATCATCTACGAATGAAGATGTGTCAGATGAGTTAGAGACTCACTCTGACGATAGCCCAGATGAAGAAGACGCGACCGAATACCTTGGGTGTGGTGAAAAATATAATGCTACCACGAAAAACGATGATTGGATTCAATGCATACACTGCCAGAGGTGGTTCCACGAAAGCTGTTCAAAGTATTTAAACCTTTGCGACCTGTGTGGCAAAACATTATAAAAAAAAGGTGTTGAATGATAAAATTTACCATGGGTCATCTTACCCTACATGCCTGGGCCAACTAACCCACAGTATGTGGGAGAGTTGGCCCAGATAGCTATTTTGAAAAAAAATGTTTTTTAAGCTAGTTGTTTGAGTTTTTTCTTATATAATATTTATAACCTAATACTATACTATTTCTTATGTTAAATAAATATTTTGCGTTCATTTATCCTTCTGGATTTCAATTTTATTCCATTTTTAAAAAAGGTGAGCCAACTCTCCCGGACTTACCCTACCGATATTTGGATTATAAAAAGGAAACACAGGTTTAAAGAAGATAATTCAAAAATCCTTTAATAGCAACAAGAAATTAAAAAATTAATTTGTAAGGTTGGCTTTGTCCTTTTGAATCCAGACTCCATGGCACCATGGCTTGCCAAGAAGATATTTGTCAACAAATTACAGAATTATCAATTGCTGTACTTCTAGCGTTTGTTAAGTAAGTTGTCGGTTATTTTGTGTTATGAAACTGTTCCGTAAACGATAAGTGTATTTATGTAAATTAAAGATGAGACCAGAAGAAGTGGCACAAGCCGTTGCTTTACAAGATGATGGTCGTCCGATTCTGTATATCGCAGAAAGGCTTGGCCATCCACGCAGTACGATATCCGATGCGATACAAAGATTTGGTCAAACTGGTTCTTACTCGAGAAGACCTGTGCAGGGAAGTCGAAGAGCCACAAATGCAGTTGACGATCGACTTCTTCGTCTTCAGATTTTTCTAGAGCGAACAGCCTCGGCTCCGGTTTTACCTATAAGGTTGGCAGATGTTCATGGTACCTTAGTTTCATCTGAGACCGCAGAAGGTTGAGAGAACAGAACCTAACATCTCATAGACCTGCATTAGGACCTCTATTAGATGCAGCTCATCGAAGGCAGCGCCTGCTTTGATTACTTTATTTGTTGCTATTATTAAACGAACATGAAATAAACTGCCCAACGAAAACAAAGAGATATGTTAAGTGTTAAGGTTACTATCAACTTTGTAGTAACATTTCTATTGGCTGGTAATATAAAAATCACTATATTTCTCACCAGAATTGCAACGAAAACTGCAAGAAAGATCGCCCTTAACCGTTTTATGGCAGGTGATGAAATTTGCAAGACTATTGCAACAATACATCAGCTGGCTGTTCAATGCGCATGCCCTCCTCCCAGCATTATTGCGTCTTGAAAATGACTTGCCGACTGTAAAACGTGCTTTACACATTGGCTTTATCCACCTAAAGATGTGCCTACTCCATATACAAACATCCATCATGCCAAATTCAACAGGTCACCCGTAGTAAGGTCAAAGTTTAAAAATAATACTCACGCCAAAGAAAATTCGGGCTTGCCGTAATTCGCAATTAATAAACACATATTTAAAATAATGAAGGCAGGCAGGCCGAATTAATTACCGTCAAGAAGCAAAGTTTATTTAATTAATTTAAGGAACTTATTCAAATAATTTTATAGAATACTTTCATGAGTACAAGGGATAAATACATGGTACGAGGCATTCATTTAATTTAATTGGATTATGAGGATGTTCGTTATTTATGGCGCGTTTCAGCTCAAGAAATGAGGACTAAGGAGGCCCAGACTTGCTCGTTATTTTCTGAATTAATGTTAACAGCGTTTCAAATGTTAGGCACTTAAATTTCTAATGACCATTCCCATAAACACACCTGTCTAAGAATATAATGGACGGGTGCCCCGTAAGGACTAAAATAGGGAGATGCACTATCTCCCTTACTTTTTATTATCGCACTCGAAAAGGCAGTGAAAGCAGTACAAAGCACACAAGAAAATGAGCATCAACATAATTGAGAGGAAAACATAATGCATATCCACGCAACAACAAAGAAATTGGAATCGAATGAAGTAGAATGTTAGAGTAAATAATTTCAATTTCGAGCGCGTTGGGATCTTTACGTACCTAGGAGCAACACTGACAGAGGATAATACACTGTGTTTAAAAAGTCCCGGACCGGTCAATTATTTAAAAAATGGCGCACAATATGAAAAAACTTCCGGTATAAAAGATATAGGCCTTAAAAAAATCTATAAAACTAGGACATCTGTAATAATAAGTGTGCCTTAAACAGTCATGGTAAACAAAATTTTCGTTTTTTTAAATGAAACGCCCTATATCTTACAATAGTTTTGGATTCTACATAAAATATCAATTATTTTGTAATAAGCACACTCTAAGTCTAAACTTAATAGTTTCTGAGATATCGACTATCGAAAAATTACATTTTTTAACGTTGGCAGCTTCTAGCTCTCTAACGGTATATCTTAGAGCAAAACGGCTTACATGTCCCTATCTTCCTTTTTTATTATCTTCCCAGGAGTGTAAACTTCCGGCTAAACCGGATGTAACTCGAGAATCGGAAATAAAGTACTTCCGGTTTAACCCAAAATTGATTATTTTAGGAAGATAATAAAAAAGTAAGATAGGGACATGTAAGCCGTTCAAAGTTCAAAAATGTAATTTTTCGAAAGTCGATATCTCAGAAACTATTAAGTTTAGACTTATAGTGTGCTTATTAAAAAATAATTGATATTTTATGTAGAATCTAAAAGTATTGTAAGATATAGGGCGTTACATTTAAAAAAACCAAAGTTTTGTTCACCATGACTGTTTGAGGCAGCCTGAATAATTACAGGTATCCTAGTTTTATAGATTTTTTTAAGGCCTACAACTTTTATACCGGAAGTTTTTTATATTGTGCGCCATTTTCTAAATAATTGACCGGTCCGGCACTTTTTGAACACAGTGTATAATAACAACGTTACCTGGTTTGCTCTGGGGAAAACGTTAATTACAAAAAGTATCTCCAGAAAAAACAGCTTTCTAGTATACAAGCCAGTTCTACGACCGGCTGTAATGTATGCGGAACGACAACATTGACCCTGACAAAAGAAAAAGACTGTTCGAACGAAGGGTATTAAGAAATGCCAATTGGACCAATACGAAATGCTGAACTTAATGACAAATAAGAGGACCCAGATATTATTCAAGAAATAGAAATAGAAAATAGAAAAGAATTAACAGTTTGTGACAATTCAATTTTGTCGCTAATACGTCATTAGAACTGGCCTAATCATAGTAACTTATATCACATGTCTGATTTCAATTTTAGCTTTAAAACTGGTGAAAAGTTCAATGTTTTGCTTTCTGTATAAAACTGCATACCAACTTTATTTTGGTTTCCTACTCGAGGTTGGGCCAAGCGGGATTACATTTTGCCCATATCTTTAATCACCTTATATCCTGGTAACAACTATCCTATCATTTCATATACAACAGTATCTTATAGTGATGTTAGATTGATTATACAACAATAACTAAATGTAGGTACATCTGTTTCATTTTACTTAGCTTAAATACCTGCAACCGAGTAGTCAGGACCCAGTAGACTTATTTCAATATCAACCGCTAGTATGTAAACCGCCCTATTTCAAGCAAGTGGTTCTGTCTGGGAGCGGTTCACTGAAATTTGCTTTATCTTCTTCTCGACGTCCCCCTCCTTTCTGTGGCATGGTTGACGGGTGACACTTTTTACTTGCTCACTTTAACCTTTATTGTTCGGGAGGTTCGGTGCCTCACTTTACTTTTGGCGGTTGAAGGCGCGAGCGGTTGAAGGCGCGAGCGGTTTATCAATCCAAGACCATTCGAGTCATCTCCCCAGGATTTGGGATTGAAAGGCCATATTTCCTGTTGTCCATACCGCAGCTTGGCGGTGTAGTGGATATTTCTGTGTTTGCTGTTCCTTGGGAGGCAGGAAAATCATTTAGGTGGATTTTTGCTGCATACTTTGCTGTCAAAAGTCAAGTCCGGTCACCAAGACCTAGAGGCGCCGATTAATTTAGAAGCACCTAACATCGTGTTGAACTCCCTAAACAAACCTTTAGGACCCTAGAAGCTCTTGCTAGGGTCTTTCCTCGCCCCCTGTCTTTTTTTCGTCTGGTCTTTCTTCCACCTTGGAACAGGGGCGGTCATACGGGGGGGGCCATGGGGGCCATGGCCCTCCCTTGGCGTCGATTTACATAATAAAAGCCCTGCCTCCATAAATTGACCAATCGTGTCAAACCCTTAATTTTTTAAAAATATTTAAACGCAAAAAATATTAATAACAATAATTAAGTAAGTAGGTATAATATAATATACAGGTATCTATAATTTTCTGAAAATTTACTTAGCCGTTTTTTGCGAATTTTTCCTACTTGAAAACCAAGAATCATCAACAAAAAAGGGCGTGGCACCCAAAAATTTTTCGCCTGCGGCGCTAACACTTTTTCTCGCACCGCCTCTTTAAGTTGGCATGAGCCGCCACTGCATGGCCCCCCCCTCAAAATGTTGATATGACCGCCCCTGCCTTGGAAGTCTTACTTTCATCACGGTCTGCAGTAATTACAGCACTAGTGTACAGCTAAGAGTAACTATTAAGTACTAACCCATACTTTTTAAATAAAGTCATCAAGTTTTTCTTCCATTGAATAAATAACTTGTTTTATATATACAGCTCCTTCTTTTATAACGTTTGGTTACGTGGTGTCAGGTGGCAAGATCAGAGCTAGCTCCACGACCATGTTGAAGGTTTTCAGCTTTTTCTGTGGTTAAGCTTGTTAAACCCCCTCCCACGAGCTAGGGCAATTGTCACGCGTGCTCTACAGCTGGTTCTGTGCGTGTTCTCTAGCCACCACTTTTATTAGTTTTTTTTTATTGATCATTAATTTAATTAACTAAATTTTTTTTTTCCCCTCAATAGCCCGTTTCAACGGTTTTGTTTCTTCAGCGGTGCTCATCATAGCATCGCTGAAAAGTACCATATTTTTTTTTAAATAAAATAAATATTTTTTTTTTATTTTTTACTTTGTTTTATTTTCAATCAACAAGAAACAATTGAAGTGTGCGTTGCAAGATTCTAAAGGACAGTTAAGTACACGTGTAAAGACAATTCAACGATCGGGTTATAAAATTAGCGGGGACGGAACAAGCAGGAGCTGAGATGGTGAGATAACATCAGAGGCGACCTACGCACGCTTCGCACGATGCGAATGGACCATGATCTACAAGCAATGATAGATCGAAATGCTTCGAAATGTATTAGGATGTCAGCTAAACCCTCAGCTTAGGTTAGGTTGGCATCAGAACGTAACGCTTCTGATCTCATCTGAATTAACAAAGCAAATAAAAGAAAAATCCAGGGTCTAGTTTTTGTTTTGGTCAGAGCGATTATCTACACAAAAAATAAACTGCTGAAGCTAAAGTGATTCTTATTACCTCATGCCATTCATCATTGGATAATGATGCGAAAGTTTCATTGAATTCTACAAACCTAAAATCATTCAAAGTCGTTGTTTTTTCTAATGATGGTTTAAGTTCAGGTACCTACCTAGACAGAAAAAACTAATTCTTCGTGGACATCTTCGGTAAAAACTTTTGCGCATCAACGCTGAACATTTTTTCATATGGACTTAGCTTACGTTCTTTATCAGCATTGTATACTTGTCTGGCTATTGTGTAATGTGAATTGAGTAAAGTCTCACACCCATCTTGAGAGGGTTTAATGAATCCAATATTTTGCTTATTCAAATTATTTCGGTGAAGGTCATACCCAACGTTCTGACTTCCAAAAATAAGACACTGACGGTGATAAATAGCGTCGATTTGGAGCAGCTTCTTTATGTTTTAGTTTCTAAGTTTAGATCTGGCAACAATATCTATATTATCTTTTAGTCTTTGCAATCCCATCTTCAGAATTTCTGTTTTTTACTTCTGTATTAGTAAGAGCCTATTTACGCACTGTCTACTTTATCAGTAAACCTCTAATTACAGATACTATATTATTAGAAGGCAAGCTGTCCGTAAGAATAGTTACGTAAAAGTTCCACAATCTCATTAGCCGTAAGCCGTCAAAATCGTGAAAATTTTCAATGGATTTTGCGCAAAGTTGGCTGTGTAATGCATCGCGTCGTCTTGACATCGTAAATGTTTGTATTAACCGACATAATTTTAAACGTTATAATGTGAATATTATTTTTGGCTCTATTGGTAATTTTATAATAAGGAAAATATAAGGTCGTAGATTTTGATGCCATCAGCAAAAATATACATAAAATACGTCCTGAGGGTAAAAATAACTGAAGTGTGGTAATTCAAAAGCGTCTAAGTGCCAAAAAGTTATTGTTGAGTGGTTTAGGTATTTCTTGTAATAAATAAAAAAAACAAGTAGATGGCAGTAAAAAGTATTTTATTAATCAGTAATAAGTGTTTAAAGTACAAAATATTTCAAAAAACTTAAAAAAGGAGAAAAGTTTTGTTACAAAAAAATATCAAACTCATAAAATAAGAAACCAAATTAACATATGTTTAAAAAGGTCTATGTCCCAACTCAATATACATCCAGAAAAATAAAATTAAACACGAACTTAGATTAAGTTACTACTTGTTTTGGTTTTTTGGCGTCATCAATCAAATTTTCCCAATAACTTAAAAAACTTTAGCATATCCTCAAGGTTCTTAATTTTTTCAGCGGAGATTCGATTTTTGCATTCTAGAAGAGGTAGTTCCGTTAAAATATCCTGTATCCTTTTTCCCTTCTTTAAAGCATTGCACTCGGTCCATTCTTCCAGTTCGTTAAAAGATTTTTTAGTTTTCACCATCTTTGGATTTTTTTATTAACCATAGTCCAGAAAACCTGAGATATTTTTAACTTCGTGGTATTCAACACTTCGTCGGCAAGTTTCTGAATGTCTTTAAGGTCTTCAGATTTCATCGTTAAAGCTCTAAAAGGATTCTTATGACATGCATTCACTATCATATCTTTTATATGATCAGGTATGAGGGCTTTTGGTTACTTTCTTTCGCTTTTCAACTTAAGCAAAGTCTCGATCACAAGAGAGGTATGAATGACCAGAAACCAAGAATTTTTGTTCAACTTGCTCATATACTTCCGAAACCACCAAGTATATTAACAACAAGAGCATCATCTTATTTTTAATTTGACCAATGAAGTTCTCGCTCCATATGCTAAACTTTTTCTTTTCTGGAAAATACCCCTGTGATAAATCTTTCAGAAGACATGAAGAAATTTCATTTCCACCACGACCCGTTAACGACTCTTCCCATAAACACACGTATGCATAGTATAAATCAGACAAATGGACACCTAAGTTATAACAAGACAGCTGTCTGCTATAAAACATTGCTGAATGGGTTAGTGTCGGAATGAATAAAGCGTGTTCTAGGTCAACTGAAACCATGTTAGTCACATTGTTAATTTTTTGTGAATCCGCGATATCTTCATTTATTGTTTTTCTTGCTTTTTCAGCTTTCCGATGATGTAACTGCAGCGCACTTACACATTATTATGTAGGTCGCATGTTCCACAGGTATCCGTCTTGGGCCTTCCGAAACGTAGATTAGGAAACTCAGCGTGAAAAACCTCAGCATAAAATTTATAGGTGACATCAAAATGAGGAGTTTCTTTCATGTATGCACAACGCATTCGATGAATGTTAGGATCAGGACTCAAAAACTCCTTTGAAGACTTTCTTCGAGTGCAATGGTTTTCTTCAACAGGAAAGCTATTGATGTGTTGCTTAATATAATCACGAATTTTTTCAAAATATTTCTTTTTCTTTGTGCTTTTGCCCCGCTAATCGGTTACCGTATTACGCCCACTTTCCTTTGTATTCACGAGAACTTGTACTCTACTATGTGTAAGTGTAAATACAGTATTGCCCGAAAAAAACAGTACTGAACTTGTAATCGTATTATATATTTAAAAAATACATATTATTGACACTTTATTATATGTTCTAAGTGTGCACCTCCTCGTTCAAGACAGACTTCATAACGATGTTCTAAGTTTCTGGTCATGTTATTGGATAAGGTTGTCTCAGAGCTGCGAAGAAGACTCTAACGGCATCCTTTAATTCATCGATGGTTTGTGGTGCCCGTTTGAAAACGGCATTTTTAGCCATGCCCCAAATGTATGCGTCTGGAGGTGTGAGGTCTGGAGAATATGAAGGATAAGGGAAGTCAGTAAATCGTGAAATGAATTTGCTTGGAAAATGTTCTTGAAGAAATTGACGAATTGCGGCAGCAGTATGGCAAGTTGCCCCGTCCTGCTGAAAAAATTGGTTTCGAAATGCCAAGTTACGTGCACGACAGAATTGACGTAGATCAGGGATAAATCGTGTTAAAATGTGTCTGTACCTCTGTTGATTAAGTGTGACTTGCCTACCATTCTCTTCGATGAAGTACGGACCAATGATTCCGTGTCCGGACACAGCACACCAGACACTCACTTTTGCACTATGTAAAGGAACCTCTTGAACCTCATCGGGTCTGGCAAAGCCCAGAAATCGATTTGTGCGACGATTCACATAGCCTGACAAGTGAAAGTGTGCTTCGTCTGAAAACCAAACATTTTTCAAAAATTCAGGATTTTCATACTGTAACGCGAGAATTCTGGCGCAATATTCCACTCTACTGCGATAATCCCGAGAGGATGTAGTTGTTGATGTACCTGAATCACATACGAAAATGCACCCAGCTCCTTCAGGATTCTTTGAAAGGAAGTTCTTTTTAAATCAAGTTGTAACGCTGTCCTTGCCTGGCTGGCTTTCGGATTTTGTAAGATTTGCTCAAAAACACGTTCATGGTTATTGTTGTTGTTAACTGTCCTGGGACGCCCCGAGTTTCCTTTTCGTTGGCACAATACACTACCCGTATTTCTGAACTTTTCAATAACCTTCAAAATTACAGCATTACTTGGAGAACGTTTATTAAACCGTTGTGTGAATTGATCAGACACGTATAGCAAACATGCACCATTTGTCGGCCCATTCCGTATGAGCGAAAATAATGCTCTACCAGAAACACTTTCTCCTCTGTACTTAACACCATTTTTAACAATTAGGCCCTACTAATTACTTCTTTGAGGTTTACTTGACAGGTCTATACTAGCTAACTTGAGTGTGACAGCGCACGCATAAAAACACCGCCAACTTAGTTTCAGTACTGTTTATTTCGGGCATATCTGTATTTCACTGAATGTTTTCCTGCATACTTGGACGTGTTGCCCTTGACCATCTGGAGCCGTGTAGAATACTGTAGCTTGACGTCGACTTTCTTCAGGCCTTTCATATGTACCATGACGCCTTCGCGAAACTTTCCCAATTTGAATGAGAGCAAGCAAGTAGTTACTTTGTTTATTGTGGTCGATAGTTTCGTAAAATTCGTTAAAAAGTGGTCTTTTGTTAAAAAGTGCTCTTTTATGTTCCTCGCTGAGGCTACGACACTGGAACTTGCAAGTACATGAAGCCTACAAACGAAAATTGGTAAGTCTCATCCAAGAACACAATGTAAACAAGAATAAGTTAACTCGATTTCAGGTGGCTTCTAAGCTGCGATACGCATACCTTTGTAATTTGTGTGCTAAAGGCCACTTAATTTTAAAGGTTTTCTTTCTTTCTTAACACTTTCAGTACCCTTTTATCTTCTTCTTACCGTGATATTTTAAGGCACAACTTCCACGTGTTTCGTTCATTTCGACTAATAATAAGATAATAACCTCAAAAATACCATTACAGCAATGTGTAACGCATAAGACCAACGTGAATCGTTTCCTGCGCACACGCACCGCTCCTAGAGCGCCATAAAGGATTTATCCTGTAGTGCTGTGCCTTATCATAAAAAAAAAAAAAAAAAAAAAAAAAAAAATTAGCACTTAGACGGTTTTTCCCTATAATTGCCACCCAACTTAGACGCCGCGCCATCTTTTAACCAAGTATTTAACGTCAATATAGTGAGTATGGCACTTAGACTCTTTTGTATGTTATTGGCTTTGGCACATAGGTTGCAAAATTAATGAAATCTCAAATTTGGGCCATTGGACACTTAGACGCTTTTGAATTTCCACGCTTCAACTATAATACTAAAAATTCGCCTCCCCCACTTCCGCCCACAATCCGACCGATCGAAGCAATAGTTGACGGAACACGGAACCGAACCACCAGTTATAGAATGCGCTGGCGGCGGAGCAGATGGTATGAAATGTCTTTATGTTGTATCTCTCTTTACATGGGAACCGCTCTTCTTACATTTTTGAGTTCTGTGAGTGTATGTCAATTGCCGTTTTTTGGAATATAATCCTATTTTACAGAATTGAATCAGGTGTATTCTGACTTTCTGACGTATACCGGGTGATGCATGACTTAGTTGAACATAGGAAATTCCATGTAAATTTTGAGATGGCTAAATATTGGCTCCCCTGTTTATTTTAGAGAAAGATTGTGTTGTAATTTTTTGAGGAGGCCGATATAATAAACTTATGTGCCAAGTTTGAATAAATTTTAATCAGCCAATCGTAACTTATTCAATTAAATGTGATGGCAAAATTACGAAATTTTCATAGTTTAGGTAATACAGCAAGCACAAGCAATTTATTATATGGCATCGACAAAACGAGAAGTAGCGTCAGCGACACCATTTTCATTGAAGGCGCTTTAATTATAGCTAAATATGAGGTATTCCATTAAGGAAAAAGTAACTATGATTAAGTGGTATTATGCAGGAACTGGTTTAAGAGCAGGGTGTGAAATGTTTTCAGTTCAATTTCCTGATAAGCCTATCCCTTCCATTTCCTTAATTATACTTATTATTAGTAAATTTAAGTCCAAATGCACTGTAATAAATACTGTAAATGCTCAACTCAGAATTTTGAATAGATATTTTACTGCACGTGGAGGAAAATAAAATTATTAGCACGAAAATTTCACACCTCTTACCAATAAGATACCTTAATTTTGACTAGTTGCCATGGCAACTAAAAAAATTTCCGAAAATGTTTTCGAGGCGTCACGATATTTAAGTGAAAATTTCATAAATCTATTTTCAACCAATTAGAAGGCTCATTTTTGTTTACGTTGCTTATAGCTGTCAAAAATGAAGTGCTTTATATCTATTGGCAAAAATCACTCAGAATAAAATCAAAATACATTTTGTTGCTAAAGTGTTACTTAACGTCTAAGTAAAATTCTCTTGTGAAAATACAATATGTAATATTTTTCTAAAATCATCGGAAATATGTTTTTTTAAGTTTCATTTGAAACTATGTAGACATATAATTTCAGATGTTATAGTTGAAAACGAATTAATGTTTTTAATGTTCCTGAAATTTTAGTAATAAACCTTAGTTACTAACAAGTAAAATCAACTTCTATTGTAAAAATATAGTGCGTCATATTTAACTAAACTCATCGGAAATTATTTTTCGATTTTAAGTGTCATTTGAAACTATATAGACATGTAAAAACTCCAATTTATGAAATTTTCTTACCGAATCTCCCACGCAGCACAATTAATTCCCGATAATTCTGCTGCTAGGGAGATTATAAGTGAAAATTTTTTGACAGTTGAAAAGGTAAACACATGATATAAATATAAACATATTGATTTTGATTTTCGGGTGTTATCTGGTGTTATATTTTGAATTTCTTGTCTAATTAATTGTTAATTTTCTTTACCAAAACATTTTGCTATACACTTATTAAACTCAATGTACAAACGTTTTAAACTAGTAATTATTAAGCTTTGTGGCAGAACCGGTTAAACAAAAATGACAAATCAACATATGTCAAAAACAACAATACCCTGGCCAACTTGACAAACAGTGAAATTAATTTAAAATGTCAGGTTGGATTAATAATTTTTTTCCAAATTATAGTGTGAAGTGGTGTGAAATTTTCTAACCGAATCCCACGCAAGCTTCGGGAACGAATATTTTAAAAAAATTAATTTTCAAAATATTTGAGCCCTCAAGAAAATTTCCGGAAATAATTTAAGCTTTTGTGATATTATAAGTGAGAATTTTTGGACAAGCCGTTGGAAAACATCAAACCACAGTGTTGCGCACTTTAAAAAACATAAATATTTTCCTCACAAGTACAAAAAATATCAAGAGCTACGGCAAGGTGATGAAGAACGGAGAATGGTATTCTGTTTTGAGGTAATGGAAAGAGCAAATAATAATAGGGATTTTTTGAGACATATTTGTCTTGCCGATAAATGTACATTCACCCTCAACAACGAACCAAATATACAAAATTGCCGGTATTGGAGGCAAGAAATGGAATTGTAGGACATCACATTATTGGGCCATTTTTTATGAAAGGCAACTTTACAGCAGTAACCTATTTGGACTTACTACAAAATCGAATTGAAACCGCACTAGAAGAAGTTGTACGCGAGAATCAGGAGATCTGGTATCAAATGGATGGTTGTCTTGCCCATAAGTCTCTCATGGTTAGGGAATACTTGCCAAATATTTTTAACGGAAATATTATTTCGACAAACGACTTCACTTAAATTATATAGATATAAAATTTGAAAATCTAGACCAGCTAAGAAACTGTATTCCGTTAGAATGTGACAGAATTTCTCAATATAAACTCAGTAATGTTAGAAATGAATTTTACGATCGGTTCAGTGTTTCCCAAATGGTGCTCCGCGGTACACTAGTGTACCGCGATGACGTGCTTAGTGTTCCGCCAAATATCTTACGTATTAGATACTAAAATACTAAAAAAATACCGATTAACTAACCAAAATCCTTTTCAAGTAGAAAAAACCTAATGACTTTTCTGGATTGAATTTTGAGGAACTTATTGAAATAGGATCAGATAGCCAATTAAAACAAAAGTTTAAAGAAGTTCCTCTTATTACTTTCTGGGGAGATTTAGGAAACGAATATCCAGAACTTTCAAAACGTGCCATGCTTGCGATGTTGCCTTTTGTCACCACCTACCTGTGCGAATCTGGATTTTCCCATTATGTTTTTACAAAGACAAAATATAGAAATAGGATGAATGCTGCTCCTGATTTGCGTTTACAGTTGTCAACCATTAAGCCTGATATAAAAAAAATCTGTAAGAATAAAAAAAAATAACACTGTTCTCATTAGTTCTTTCTGCGTTGATTAGTGATGTTTTCAGTTTTTTTTTAACAATTTTCGTTATTTTACATTTGTAAACAAAATGTATTATAAATTACTTGGTTCTAATTATTTTCATTTCATTTTTATATGAATGAAATATCGTAATAAATATTTTAAGTAAATAAATCCAGTCATTTTAAGTAGGTATGCAGAAAAATAAGAGGTACTGTTCCGGCGTTCTTGTGTCAGCTTGTAAGTGTTCCGCCGTCTATTTTAATTGGGAAACACTGGGTTAGGATATTGTTTAGCTGTTAATGGAGGATTGCTTAAACATTTAATTGATGTTTTTGTGAAAATCTGTAGCCTTGGGTATGTTATGTTAAATTAAAGGCTTAGTAAGTAAAACATAATGGTGTTTTTTTTTTTTTTGGATGTGTGATTAACGGATTGGTGAAACGAAAATGTGTTTATACTGTGAAATAATCTTTATTCGTTATACCACTTTTACGTCAGTTTTTGAGAATAGCGTCATAGAAATTATTTGCTGGTGTTTGCTCTATTACCTAAACTTCGAATATTTTGTAATTTTGCCATCACCTTGAATTAAATAAGTTAGTATTGGCATATTAAAATGTATTTAAACTTGACACATGGGTTTATTATATCGGCCTCTTCAAAAAATCATAATACAAGTTTTCTCTAAAATGTGCAGGGGAGCCAATATTTAGCCACCTCAAAATTTACATGTCATGCATCACTCGGTATGTTATTCCTTTTCGTCAACATGCTTCAACCCTATTATTATGGAAAAGGGATATTTTGTAATACTATATTGTAATGGCATGTCTTGTTTGGGATAAAAATAACCATACCTTGTGAGGCAGAAAGTGTCGTGACCGTGACACTTTATACCCCGTCGTCAAAAGAGTGATTGCTTATTATATAATACGTTAAAATACCATGCTGTATTTTTTTAGAATGCGCAATTACACCAGGGATACAACGAGAGGACAAACTCAAACAAAATGAGACGTGCCGTTCCGCACATTGTAAAACCGCTCCCTAAAGCCGGGCCACGCACACTGTTGTCAAAAAGCAGAAAACGTAGATACACTGCAATACTTAGAGATACACCAGAAAAGCAAGCACTGGAGCAAGAACAGGCTCTTTAACAATAAAAGAAGAAAAAAGATTTTAAAGGCAAGAAGAAATCAGTAAAGAGAAACGGTTCATCTTGGATACATCGACAGATCGTGAAGAAGAAAGTTATAGCCTAATGTGCTGCGAGAGCTTACCCTTTGAAGAATAGGTTCAGTGTTTAACATGCAGAATGAGGGCTCACGGAAAATGTATCATGGGTCATTCACGCTGCTGTACGGATAGTAACCAAGATAGTGACAACGATTAAATTGTTTTTTTGAATATTTTTTATTGTAATAATATACATTTTGATATTTATTAAATAAGGTTTACTTATTTGTGTATTTTCTTATTTTTCTATTGAAAAGGCCAGTGGCACGAAATGTTGCTTTTACTCCATCTTGCCCCATATTAGGGTAAAATTACGCCTCCCTCTATAAAATGCTACTGCAGTTTTCTAGGCGACTATACAGAGTGGCAAAAAAGTCGCGCATATTGCCTCTAACTTTTGAATTACCTCGTATACCAAAAAGTGATCTTTATAAAAGTTATTCAGTAAAATATTCCCCACATTTCCACCTGCATGAATTTTTTCTGTCATTTCTGGTTTGGTTGCCATAGAGACCAAATTAGTAACAAGCTTTATAATAACAAAAGAAAATAGCCTAATAAAATTGAACAACTTAACATCAGAATAATAAACAAGTGGATCAGGTGTTCAAAATGACTACCATTTTCTGCTAAGCAGAGCGCCAGTCGATCCCTGAACTCGTCTACAACGTTTGAAAGGAAGTCCTCTGGAATGGCACTAATTCTGACTTTTAAAGATTTTAAGTCATTTGGACGGTCAACGTAGACTTTGTTCTCTAAGTGTCCCCTCCCCACAAAAGGAAGTCGAGCGAGGTTAAGTCCGGGGATCGCGCTGACCAGTCAATAGCACCTCTTCTGCCTATCTTACGTTCTGGAAATTGTTCGCTTATGTATTTTCCAACATTTGCCGCATAATGCGCAGGTGCTCCATCTTGCTGAAATCATACCTGTTCGCTTGTGCCATTATTTACACCCGGTAAAACCATTCTGCAAGAAAGAATTATGTGATTCCTGAGGAGGTCCAGATATTTATCGCCATTCAAATTACCATCTATGAAAAAAGGTCCGACAATATGCCTACCAACTATGCCCGCTCAAACATTAACTTTTCCAAACCTCTAAGTATGACCTTCCTGGAACCAGTGAGTATTCTCAGCAGACCAATAACGATAATTGTGTCTATTAACAATTCGAAGAATACGTCCATTTTTCCCAAAGAGACCTGTTATTAAATATATTTTTTAACAAAGGACACAAAGTCTCGGCCTCAAATAAGTAAATTTTTGTTTTTATTGTTACATGTTTCGCCTTAAACAGGCATCATCAGACCTAAAGGAGTAAAATTAGTTACAAATTGCACGAAAATAACAAAAAACGAAAAGAACCTACCTTACAAACAGTCAATAAATTACATATAAAATAAACATAAAATAATATAAAAATATAAGCACATCACGGTAACATATTATTTAGACTAACATTAAAACAGAGGACGAAACAAGTTGGTTGCCTATTTAATCAAATTAAGAACCCAAGGTCAGATCTGCATTAAAAACGAAAGCAGTAAATAAATAAAACTGTGAACAAACTAATCTCTTTTAAGGTTATTAAAAACCAATTGGGGCTCGAAATTAAAAACATGATTTACGCAGGTAAGTACTGGGCTCTTTTTTGCCTTGGTGATCTCCATTTTTTCGAGTAAATCAAGTTTTTTACTTTTCTTACATTGATGTAACAGTGTGACGTTTTCAGGTGCAGAAAAAGTGTGTCCCGACGTTAGCAAATGGGTGGCAAAAGCTGATTTGGTCTCGGTTATGTCCGAATTTCTATATTTATTTACGAGGCTCAGATGTTCACGCACTCTGGTAGATATCCTTCTGCCCGACTGGCCGATATACACAGCGGGGCAATTGTCACAACGCAACGAATACACTCCTGAATTAGACAACTGATCAGTCCTATCCTTTGTTTTTACTAAGTGTTTGCTAAGTGTGTTAACGGTTTTAAAAGCTATTGAGACATTTAGATTCTTAAAAAATTTTGCAAGTTGTAGGGAGATATTGCCAAAAAAAGTGATGCATCTAAATTGATTGTGTTTCGTTGTAGGTTCAGCATGAATTATATTGAAAGAAAATTTTATTTTATTTAAAAACTTGAAATAAATTTTGTTGATAGTATTTAATGGAAACCCATTATTTAAGGCCAACTGTTTGATAATATTCAGTTCGGTGTGAGGAATGCTTTTATTCTATGCGTTATTTTCTAACATAATATATAATAAAATCGGATCTTTAAAAAAAGAGAATAGGCAGAAGTCACCAATTAGCTGTTTGTTGCAAAAATTAAAAAGAAATAAAGAACCATAAGCGACAGAAACGTATAGCAAGCAGTAGAATTTGTCATTGAAAAGGTATTAATGGCCCTTTTGAAATTACGTTACAAAAAATTAAGTCATGGCTTTAGAACGAGACATCTAAAATATCTATAATAATAAATTTAATATTCTTAGAAGTATTCCCAAAATAGAATGAGCGCAAGCTGGCCTCTTTGAATACTTTTAATTAGCACCTCTGTTGCTATGACGCCATTAGTTAACATAGCCGATACGGTATCCATGCCAGCAACGGTTGTGGACCGAATGGATATCAAGTTCAATGTCATATTGGAAATAGGCTATAAAAAGGAATCCAAGAAGGGATTTAAAAATACTGCTGATTTAATTTAGAACGTACGTGTTTCCACTGCCACGCATTGCTATTTTTTTTGGTTTTTTTTTTCGGAAATACATCTGTGCTGCTAGTTTCATGGCTTTAAATTACTTTAGGTTCAACGTAGAAGTTGTTCGTATCTATTCGTAGTCTACACAAGAGAAAGTAAGAAATTCTAAAAATAGAGTATTTTAAAATAAATGACCAAGTACATGAATTGAACAAGATCAGTGTAAGCATTTACCCTACTTCTGCCACTTTAAAGTAGGTGCTTCAGTGTAGATAAAATACTTACCACGATCATGGCTTAAAGCCAAATTCCAATACTAATATCATCATAACTTTAGGGTTTCCCAAAGCTTCTTAGAATTATAGACCATTTGAAACAGAATTTATCCGAATAAAAATAATACCCGTATACCCTTTTTGACGCATAATCTTGGTGAAAGGTTTCACCGTTTACCAGAGACGTAGCATAAGTTTTAGTTCTGTTTGGAAAGCTTTTTATGATAGATAACAATAATAGATAATTATAAAAATATTAAGATCCCTTTTTCTTATAGAGTCAGTGTAATTTTTTTTTTCTTGGGGTTTAAAATGATCTATTACTAATTACTCACTTGGGCTATTTTTTGCAAATTATGAAATATACTGGGTATTGAGTACTCACAAAATGTAGGTATATCTGTACAGTTTCCTCTAAGAAACGTATACGTGTACGTACGTGTTATGTCTTTGTTTCGTATTTTCAAAAAAAATTTCAATTTGTTTTGGTATTATGGAACAGAATTTGTCATTCTAAACGTTTAGTGGTCCAATATATAGGTACGGTAAAGTTCATTTAGATAAGGCATTTAATCCATTGATGCAAAGAAGTAGCAGTGGAAGTATTGAATAATATTGGCACAACTGGTGGTTGTGGGGTCCTACGGGGGTCCAATTAAACACAGGGCTTAAAGAACGGGGTACCATCTATTCAATACCTCCTTTATCAGGTAGCCCGGAGGGAGCTCGGCATGTTCCTTATTTGAACCCGTCTTTACCTGAACGTCACGCGAGCGTAGCCCTGGTCCCTGGTGCCTAGGATGGGATTTCGGGCCTAGTAGCCAAGTAAAGGTTGGAAAAAGGTCAGGTGGGCTGATGCCAAGCTACCAAAGCGCTCCTGAGGATAGGGTAGGTGGGTAGGGGTGAGACCAAGTCGGAGAGACGAAAATCCTTTGTCCAACGAATGCTCAGGTGTTTATACACAGAAAGTGCTGTTGATTGTTGAATGAACGTGACATTTGGTGTCACAGTGGTCCGAGATCTCAACGCACAGTGGCCTAGAAGTGTGAAAATATAATTGTAGTCTGGATGCCGCCATTTTGTTCACAATATAGTTTAAATAGAAATTGGGATGGATAAAAAGGAGGAGTGATTTGCATTATCCTTTGAGCAGAGGATGGAGCGCGGATTATCAATTCAAAAACCATTTACTGATAAAGTTGCAGAGAATGGTAATATAAAATATTAGACTTAGACAGACACTACTTGTTATTCCAAAAATGAGTATTCATAAAACAAATATTTTGTTTTTTTCAAGGCAAATCATAGGGCCCGATTTCCAAGTCAGCTGCGCGTTCCGCAGGTGGTATTGTCAAGGTATGGAGACTCTCGGCAATACCCTATCAATATAGGTAAATGCGTCTACCTGTTTTGAGAATATAGATACCAATTAGCAGCATCAATGTTTGGTAAAAGAAAGGTAGAAAAGTTAGTATGTACCTTCCAATAACTATAATCACTTTCTTTTTGAGAATAATGGACGAACTTCTTCGATATCAATATTTAGCTACTAGCCAGAAGAAGGCGGCTTCATTAATGGAAACTACAGCCTTAACTACGCTGTTACGGAACTTCTTTAATGTACAATCAGCATGCAGACGCATCAAGACATATCATATCAAATAACATCCCAACAATCATTCTTACGATATACAGACGTGGAGTACTATTAACAAAACTTAGTTTTAGAAACTCCAAGTGTTTCAAAATTAGGCACTCATGCAGAATGATCACGAGAGCGCCCAGATTCATCCCGTTAAAAATACTTCACAATGAGCTACAAATGCAGAGAATGACCAAATATATCGACAAACTGTTAACAGACTACTACAGACTTATCACAAAATGATCTGTTAGTACTACACACATACATGCACCACACAACAGCCGATAAATGTTCCTAAGAGACTGGGGGCTTCCATAAACGATGAACAGCTCCAAATTCCTGTACCAACTCAATGAGTAAATTTCATCAGCCATTGCACAAAAATCAATCTTTAAAGCGCTCAAAATTCAGCATAATATAAATTAAGACAGCCCAACAGTGCTAGAGTTATTATGTACTCAAGGAGGCAGTGTCCAGAAATTCAAGAACATTTTTGAGAAAATGATGGTTGCATCGATCCATTTAAAAATATAGATGAAGCGGCCAATCGAGCTACCTTGGTTTTGTTGCCTAGAAAACCCGAATGCAGTATGAGATTGCTTACGATAAGTTTGTGAAATGACGTAAAGAGAAAGGCGTTTCTGGGAAATATACTGAAAAAGCATTCCTGGCATATTTTTAGGAGAAAGCGAAGATTTGGAAATGTTAATCTCTGTGGTCGGATTATTCGATGATCAAAGCTATGCTACGCATTAATAGCGACGTAGATATCAGCAAACATTTTAGACTTATCGCATATTTAAAGCGTCAAGAAGAGGGTTAGAAAACCAAAAAATCAAAGATCTTGACTAAAGACCAAATTGAACACTTTTTAAAGTGTGCGCCGGATGATGAGTATCTTCTGACGGAAGTGGTTGCGATTGTGGGAATATTTGGTGCTTGCCCCAGGGAGGAGCTTTGTCATTTGACTCGTGAGAACGTGGAAGATATGGGCACTCCATTAATTATTAAAATATCAAATACCAAAACTAAGGTACCACGAAAATTCGCGATCGATGGTGGAGCAAATTCGACGACAATAATTAAGCGGCATGGTGGGTGTAAATCCTTTAACCGTTGCTTAGGGGTACATCGAAGATTCCTTATCCGAAAACTGCTTACAGTGCAAACATCAGCATGTATCTGTTCAATCCTCCTCAGTGACGGAGAGTGGTAGAAGAACTGTGGAACAAGGAATTTATTTATCAAGTTGTTATATTGTACTATTGATGTTAATGTTAACGTCAATAAATAAAATACTAATGTTTTTTGACGTTTATTAATAGCTATTTATATAACAAATTACGAAATAAGGGTCTTTTGGGCATGCGTTACACGTCAGGGTGACTAAAAGACATTGTTTCGTAACGAGTGGTATACAATATTTTTTCTACGGGCGTTTTATAATAAAAAACCTAATTTATTTTACCAAACATTTTATTACCTGTGTTTCATTTACACCTTTCCTGTCAAGAAAATTGACCTTTGTCAAAATAAAATTCGAAAGATTTTTTTGTCAAAAACTGCGGCAAATATTATGTAAACAATGAGTGATTTAGAAAACTCAGACATTGAAAATGCCGCAAATGAGGCAATGGTGAACCTTGTTCCCCAAAAATCAAGGAGTTTGTTTGAGGGCACATACGAAAAATTCAAAAACTGGTGTGAAGAAAAAAAGGTAGGTAAACAACTTATCAGAAAAAGTCGATTTGGCATATTCTTCACGATTATCCGATGCCTATAAGCCATCAACTTTGTGGAGTACTTACTCAATGCTTCGAACGATGGTTTATTTAAATAAAAATATTGAGATAAAGACATTTACAAACTCAATCGCATTTTTGAAAAGGAAATCTACAACAAATCTGAACAAATAGAAAGATTTTTCAAAGAAGCAGACGATAAGAACTATTTATTGGACAAACTCATTCTTAATGTGGGAATCTCTGGAGCTTGTCGCAGAGAAGAACTCACATATTTAAAGCTGAATAATATCGAAATTTCGGAGTCTTTAATTAAAATAACCATTCCTAACACTAAAACAAATGTTGCAAGAAGCTTTGTTATCAGCGAAGGCTCTATTGACGACATCATCTTCTTGAATATTGTCCGAAAGTACGCCCAACTACGTCCAGCACACATAACCCATGAAAGATTTTTTTTCACGTACAGAAACTCCAAATGTTTCAGACTTCCAGTGGGCATTAATACCATTAGAGCAACACCAAAGAAAATTGCTGAGTTCTTGGGGCTTCCAAAGGCAAATTAATATACAGGTCACTGCATTCGAAGATAGAACATTTTTGGTGAAAAATCTTTGGACGCTAACAACAAACGTGTTAAATCTAATGAATCAGAATGTTCTACCAGCTCTACCAGTGGCATAGGTTTAATTGATATTGCTGTTGCAGATTCATTTTCTATTTCCAGTTCAAATTGCTCATCTATTTTACAAAAAGAAATATCTCAACGTACTGTTTTAGGTTACCCAAGCATTAATTTTAATAATATATTTATGTAACTGTACTTTTAATATTATAAACCAAGTTTAAAAAAATTAAAAGATATATATGCGAGATGTTGCACGTTGCGACATCTCGGTTTCTGCCAACCGAAAAAGCGATATAATAGAAAGAAGTTTTGGCTTTCAGCGCCCCCTGACATTAGATACCTGCTTATGCAGGTTTCATTCCAGCGATTGGTCTTCTCTAAGACCTCGCTGGTCAGGTTGGGTAGATAGCTCGATTACGATTCGTCAGACTCTATAGCCTTGCCGAAGAGTCGTAATACGGCGACACGCGTCCAAAGATTGAGTCTGACGGAAAGAAAAGGGACAAACTTCTTTCTTTATAAATGAAAAGAGTTTATAGGCAAGAAGTAAAGCACTACAAGGCACTTGCCGGGTTTAGCGAACATCAGCAGGTTACTGATGATCTGATCAGATTCGCTAAATGAAGACGTTTCTATCAGCTGGTGAAGAAATGGTATAAAATTAAGTTATTTATCACTATTTTTAACATAACGTCAGAATATTTCTTTATGCATAAATATGGTGTCAGAAACTCTGTTCATGAACCAAATTGCCAAAAGCCAACACAGAGTTGGTAAACGAATTCTTTACCTTAAATAAAGAGAAAAGGTAACAAAATTGATTGTCTAATATCCTTCTTAGCAAGAGTTCTTATAGACATAGCTGGTGAAATTCACATTCTATTGGTTTCAACCTATTGTCAGCAAGCCCTCTCCAATATTAAAGCGATATAAATAAAAAAAGAAAAGTTTTTTAAAATCTCCGCCAATGTACCTCCTACGAAATTTCTTTTCACAATCATATAAGATTTAAGAGGTGCCCTTACGGAAAAGATATGTGTCACAGGACGCTGCAGTAATGATAGAAGGGATTAGTGCCCCTGGGGGAGCGTTAATGCTACCCCTAAGACGCTTAGGATGACCCTTTACACTGTATATTGAGATTTATGTCGGCGCTTTTGCTCAGTGAATTCACCAATTTAGAGAGCACCTTTGTAATTTTGGACGATCGCCTAAGTATTTTAGGGATAATTTATTGCTTTCTTGCTTTATGTAATAGGTCACTGGAGTTTGAGCATATTTTATTTTTATCGCCGAATTGGGACTCTATTTATTTATTTAAATAACCAAAGGGTAGTCATCTAACTTGGTAATTATGTTATATAGTGGCATTATACATGCATGGATTTAGTGGCGCCAGTATTAATTGGTGCACCAGTAAATTTAGTTCAAACTGTACATGCATGGGTCAAGTCTGCAGGTTTCTTAAATTCACTGGCGCCAGTCATGATTCATGTCCGCAGTAAACTGAAATGTTGCAAAAATTGCATATGAAAACAAGTACTTGCAGCTCGAGTTGCCAGTTTGTCAGTTCTATTTTTAGTTTGGTGTAGGTCATACCTATGTAGTTTTTTAGGTCATATTTATTGCAACTTGTGTTCAAAAATTCGCACCTGTCATTTTAAGCCAATCAGTTTCGCTAATTTTCTTTATTTATTTTTCAGTTTCACTGCACACATCTCTCATGTTGGTAGTATCTATTTTTAAAATACGCGATGTCACAAAATCCAGAAGAGTATCAAAATTGGTTTTTCCATGCGAATGTAGATTTAAGATCTTCCGTTGAGAGTCTACTAGTGTCGCAGAAGCACCCAAATCAGGCTGGCGACTTCAATTTTTAAGCCAGACACAGCCTTGTCATTTATCACTTTAGTTTTCTTCTTGTGTGTTGTTTATTTGGGATCGAACTTGACAACTGCTGGGTTTGATTTGGGCATAACATTCCTTGGCTGGGCAATATTTGCTACCTGGTGTCAAAATATATTTGAAAATTGGTTTTCGTGATGTAATTAATTGTTGTGCATCTTTGTCGCATCCTCTAATTCAATGCTTCCCCACTACGACTGGAGGTAGCCAATTCTAAGGATATCAGTAGGTGGATCCTAGCGGAGATTAAACAGGAGTTTGAGTAATTAGACGATTTGTCACAATGTTGTTACGCCTGTAGTAATTAGCGATTATTTTGTCATTAAAATATTTGAGCGTAGGGATTTTAAAGATGCAAAACCCTATTGATAGTATACCGAGGAGAATCCGCAATTATTTTCAATGCCTTGTTCTGGAGCACCTGAAACGTGTTTTCCCTGCTTATGCCTACGATGCTCCATGTTGGCACACCATAAGTCAGGACCGGTCTTACCAAAGACTGATAAATTCACTTTTGCCAATTCTTCAAAGGCAATAAGTCAAACTCAGCTGCTTGCCAGCTTTCTTAAGTATTAATTCGCGATTTTTATTCTAATTAAGTCTTTGATCGCAGGTCCCAGATACTTCACTTGTTGAACCCAATTCACCCTTATGCCGTCAACACTTAACAAGGTCTACGGCATTTTCATTGTACTAATCGAAAAGAAAATGGCCTTCGTCTTGACCGGATTCAAATGAATCCTCTAGTCAGAAAGCTATTTTTCTAGTAAAATAATGTGCCTTTGCAGTTCAGACATCAGTATTTGCGGTGACTTTGCAACAGAAGTAATTGCAGTATCGTCAGCAAATAAAAACAACTCGTTAACTCAGTCCCTCGGAATATCGTAAACATAAATATTGGTCATCATCGGAGCGAGGGGGGATCCTTGCGGAACACCCGCCCTGATGCGTTTTCAATCAAGAGTCGCGCCTTCTGACGCGACTACAAAACTTCTATTTTTTACTAATAATCTATCAACTATTCTACTGGCTTCGTAAAGCTCGGTTGACATGATTGTTGTGCACTGCACAAGTATATTAAAAATGAAATTAGCATACAAATAGGACTGGAGTGGCTGGCACGTCTGAATCCACCATAATATGCGTTTATTATGATCTCAATATTCATGTTCTGTTTTCTTGCGTTTCAGCAGGTTGTACTACCACCTTAACAAAAATGTCTCATGTTTACTACCCACTAACTTGACTTGCCATTCAAAGTAGTAAATAATATCCCTCTTCCATGACTAAGTGAGTGAGGGCCTTAAGTGGGAGCACTTGGGTCGTTTGGGATACGGCTTTATCCAAAGGGGATAGGCATTAGTCAAAGAATGATAATATGATGTTCTGGTCCAATAGGAAGTTAAAAAGAGCCGTTTCCAGCATTTGTACGGATTTTAATCCAACCAGCTTGCACCATTTTTAGTATAAGTAATTATTATCAGTCATGACATCGTCGACCATGATTAGTGTCATGCGTGCGTTCAGCTGGTTGAAAGTATTTCTAGGTAAATAAAGAACTTTCAAATTTTCATGTAAAGCAAAAATTTTTTCATTTTTTAGGTTACCGTTAGTAAAATCGGATACACACGGAAAAAACAGTTTTGTAAATTTAATTTAGTAAAAATTTTATAGGATCTTTTTCTATAAAACCTCCGAATACCTAAAAATCTGTACCAAAGTAAATTTGTAGACGTAATAATTTATAAAAAAAATATGTTTAGCCTTTTCACACAACATAGTATTATTATGTCACTACTAAGGTTTATATTAGATTTTACAAATGCGCTTTGGTTAGAGTGATTCACCATTTTTTTAAGTTAAAAGCAAGGAACTGTATTGTGAAGTTCACTAAAGCCTTTTGTGGCTCTTATAATGTTTTATTACGTGGACAAGTAAGTATAAAAGATGGTGAATGGAAAATTAGTAAAAATTATCACAATTCTTTACTAAAATTTTAAATAGAATTTAGAAGGGTGTTTTTATAGTAAGACGATTTAACAACAAACTATTTGAATTTTTATAATACTATATTTACAAAATATCAAAAAGTATAGAAACGCTTATAAAATTAAAAAATTATAGAAATTCTAGCAAACTTAACTAAATACATTCAAAAATGTAGGTGTACACTAAAACAAGAGTTGATTCATATATAACGTAGAAGCATAATCACTAATGCTGATTGAAATATGCCGTAATAAACGTTAATTTCTAACTAATACACTACATATTGTTAAATATAAAGAACTTTGCTTAATATGAAATCAGCTATACCTATGTAGTTTCCTCGTGATATTCTTAGAGAAAAGGTTCAAGAACATGTGTCCGGAATTGTCCAGGGTATTAGTTTAAAAAAAAATCGTTTCTTTCTGATTTTTTTAAATATCCTTTTTCCGACTTTATTGAAGTTTGGTGCCGTTATTCGTAATGATTAGGTAAATTTATTTAGTCCAGTGGCGTCCTGGAGAGTACCGTAACAAATATTATTGAGAACCAAATGTACGCCACTGACTTTTTCTAATTTTGATATCTTTTTTCGGATTTACCAACTAATAAAACTTTTATTATTTTTGCATCTTACTTCGTTCTTGAGAGAAAAAATAAAAACCACCTTATTGCATGAAGAAAAAAATACCTACATATGTATTTCAAAGTTAATTAAAATATTAAAATTAAAAATAGAAATCATTTTTTTAAATAATGATACAAAAGAAAAATAGTTAATACACAGGACATTAAAAAAAAAAAATTTTTAACACCCTGTACCTATGTATATCAAGAACGGGCAACTCCAGACACAATACATGTTCATATACAGGGTGTTTCAAAAAACATGGGCCATCGCTCGGGTGGTGATTCCTTACATAAAAATAAGGCAAATTGTTCCTACTAACATGGGTCCGCAGATGCCTTATTTAAGAGATACTGGGTGTTCAAATTTTTAAATATTTTCGGTTTTTTCAAAATGTTTCCGAAACGGTTTCAGTAATTTAAGTAAAGTTTGGGTTGTAAAAAGTACCTACAATAGCACAAATTTAAGCAACAAAAATGTGTGAACAGGTTGACCAGGGGCGCGCGTGCGATCAGATGCTCTACTAATTTTGAACTTAAAATAGGTACGTCACTGGCTTTTTCACATTTTGATAGCACAATTTGTTAATAATTTTAGTGACTAAAAAAAAAGCATTTCTTAATATTTTCTTAAATATTTTTGAACACGTTTGTAGACGTCTAAGAGAATCCGCCAACTTAAAACCATTTAAATCTAATTCTGGCCGAAAAAGATTCCGACGAACTGTTCAGGTTGATATAGTGGATCGTAACCCTTCTACAAGTACTATAATCGTGTCTAACGAAATAGGAAATATTTCTGCATCATCTGTACATAGAATTTGGAAAACCATATCACTTTACAAGAGTGCAAAAACTTTTACCTAGAGATTATGGACCTAGACAAAAATTTTGTCACTGGATTTTAAATAAGTCGGAGAACGATCGACATTTCCCTCGTCGTATCCTTTTTACAGACGAGGCGTCATTCACAAGAAAGGGAATTCTAAATTTTCATAATTTGCACACATGGGCAAAAATCTCAACCTAATTAGAGTATCAAACTCGCAGTATCAGTTTTCAATCAACATTTGGGCTGGAATAATTGGAAATGATATAATTAGCCCTATTATTCTGCCAAATGGACTAGACCATGCGTCCTATTTAAATTTTCTTGTGAATGTGGTTTCAACACGATGGAGCACCGGCACATTTTGCAGCACCTATTCGGGAATTCCTTGTGGAAAGAAATGGTCATCGTTGGATTGGTCGTGGTGGTCCAATAGCATAGCCACCTCGGTCCCCTGACCTAAATCCACTGAATTTTTATCTGTGAGATCATATAAAAGAGCTTGTCTATAACACGACAGTACAAAATAGAGAAGAACTTTTAGAACGAATTAAAATGGCATTTGTCTGAGTTCGGCAAAATCCTCGTATTTGTGTCAGATTGAGAAGATCTTTACGCAAAAGGTTAAATGCTTGTAATGAAGCTGGTGGTGACCATTTTCAACATTTACTGTACTTATAAGGTAGATAATAAATAATTTTTTTCATAAAACAATAAATACCTAATTTGCTAAAATCGTGTTACGCTCCCTAATAAAATTGCATTTATCTTCGATGCCGACTTAAAAAAAACGTTGAGAAATGCTCCTTTTAGTCACTAAAGTTATTACAAATTGTGTTATCAAAATGTAAAAAAGCCAGTGGAGTAGGGGAGACCGGGGCTAGTTGACTAAGTTTTTACAAGTTTATTTTTATTAAATTTGTTATAGCGGGTGTTGCATCGTCGAGCGGGACATAGGAAATCCCATGTAATTTTAAATGGGGTCAATTATTGGCTTCCCTAATTATTTTAGAGAAAAATTCTATTTAGGTTTATTAAAGAGCACTAAAACCCACATTCAAAAGAATAACTTTAGATATTTTTGATGAGCCCGTTTACGGGTTATCGCCGATTTCTTTTTAACTATTTCTCCTTGTTATGGCCCCGTATTTGCGGGCACCAGTCAAGGTAAAAGTTGACTGTCAAATAAAGTTGTCATTTTGAGGAATATTTGAACATCTTCTTAAATCCTAAAGTTCTAACAATTTAATAGTACCTACCTATTAATTAGTAAAATATTGAAACATGTAAAATGTCATAATTAACCTTGTAATTCGATACTTTATTTTAGTTTTATTCAGATTAATTTGTACTCATAAATACACCTTTAATATTTTCGATGTACGAGTTTTTATAACAATAAAGCACACATTTCAAAATGACAACTTTATTTGACAGTCATCTTTTACCTTGACTGGTGCCCGCAAATACGGGGCCATAAAAAGAAGAAATAGTTAAAAAGAAATCGGCGATAACCCGTAAACGGGCTCATCAAAAATATCTAAAGTTATTCTTTTGAATGTGGGTTTTAGTGCTCTTTAATAAACCTAAATATAATTTTTCTCTAAAATAATTAGGGAAGCCAATAATTGACCCCATTTAAAATTACATGGGATTTCCTATGTCCCGCTCGACGATGCAATACCCGGTATGTCGTTATTGATCTGTAGCATGCCAAAAAGTCGGAAATGTATTCATATAGTTGATTTTATTAAAAAAAGGTATTTAGGATCACCAGGAAGAAAAATATTTGACATATTAGGAATGATGAACAAGTAAGTCGACTAGCCCCGTTTACGGGGTTAGTTGACATATATGATGGGGTTAGTTGACTTGACAATTCCTTATAAGTCCTTAATGAAAAAAAAAAACAATGAGTTATACAAAAAATGTTTATTTTCTCAAAATACAAAAGCAAATAAAAGAACTAATAATAGGGGACTACAAATCGTCATCTGAGTCACAGTTGATGCACTTATAAAAAAAAAAGATTAGAGCTGCCAACATATTTTTCATGAGCTCATCTATGGCAACTTGTGCATTGTACCAGTCCTCACCACTAGTGCTATTACGATAAAATTCGTCGCATACCAGGCACTCCGATTCTGAAGATGATGAGTCTGTAGTAAGGCGAGATGTAGATGCGACATCTTTAGGTTTGGCGTTTTTTATATTTTTCTTCTCAACTTTATTTTTTCCCTTAGGTGGTAATTTCCTTTTTTTCACATTTTCCTTTTCTTGTCGTAGAGCTTCTTTAATTGGAGTGTCTGTTAAGATAACAGTTTGTCTCTTTTTTCTTACCTTTCTGGTGTTTTGTCTTGGGCCTGCTTTGGGAAACGGTCTAACTTCCTCAGGACTTAAGATCTTTAACGAAAGGTCTTCTTGATTTTCGATTTGACTTTCATTTGTCTTGCCATCCTCGTTTACTCCATCAACTTGTCTTTCATTGTCAACTTCGTTTCCTCTGTTAACTTCATTTTCTTCGTCTACTTGGCCTTCTTCGTTAATTTGGCTTACTCTATCAATTTCATTTTCTTCGTGGTTTGTAGGTGCAGGCCTATCTGTAACGTATAAAGCTAAAAAGTCACTATCAGTAAAAATGTTTTCATCAAACGGAGAAGTTTTTTTTTTAAACCTGCCATTATATTAGTTGGTGTAACAGCTAGAGGTAGTGTCATTTTTACAATCCCTGGGATGTCATATCATATAGAGTCTTACCAGCATTATTTATCATCCAATTGTTAATATCAGAAATACAATATTTCTTCAGCGGTCCGTAAACGCTTCTGTCTAGCGGTTGTAATTTATGCGAGCAGTGCGGTGGGAAAGATAAAACGGTTACGCCGTTTTCCTTACAAATATCCAAAGCTGCTATTGAAAGGTGAGATTCATGATTATCGAGCAACAAAAGTACGGGTCTCTCCTTTGAACTTTGATTAAAAAGTCTTTGGCAACACTATTAACACTCCTTCCAAACCTTCGTTTATGACTATTTGGACTGCTCGTAACATAATATCTGGCGGCGTTTTGCCTTTGTTAGTTTTTCGCTTGTAAGTTAAAATAATTATGTATGTAACAAAGTAGATGAAACAAAATCAAATTGTGTTGATTATATTTTGGCAGTTTTAGAGATAATAATCAACTCTCCGGTATTTTTTACTGACCGAGTAAATGCAAAAATTACCTGGGGGTCAGTTGACTAATAGTCAACTAACCCCACATGTGCTTAGTCAAGAAGCCCCGTATGAAGTAACGATACTTTTAAGGCCGCATTTAAAAAACACGCAAACATCCGTACAAATGAAATAAATAAAATCATAGTTAAGTGATGATTTACAAAATACTTATAGAAACGTATAAAATCTATCCCAAAGAACAAAAATCAATAATTTATCAGAACAAAAATAATTACTTACCAACGATGATTATAGATTATTTATTGTTACTGACACATACGACGAGCGTTCATCGCAGCAGCACGTGTAATAGCGGATCCAATACCTATATGAATGAAAATCGCAATTGTAGCGCCATCTCACAGATTACACAAAAAATACAGAGAATTAGTCAACTAACCCCATAAGTCAACTAGCCCCGGTCTCCCCTACCTATTTTTTGTTCAAAATTAGTAGAGCATCTGATCGCACGCACGCACGAAAAAACCGAAAATATTTAAAAATTTGAACACCATGTATCTTTTAAACAAAGCATCTGCGGACCCATATTAATAGGAACTACTTGCCTTATTTTTGGATAAAAAATCACCACCCGAGCGATGGCACATGTTTTTTGAATATATAGTATATAAATTTTTCTCTAAGAATATCATAAGGATTCGCCCCTTAGGTTACATACCGTACTTCTGAAACGCCCTGCATAGAAATATAAAATATAGTTACTTTTATTAATTTTCTGGTTATTTTTATAAAGTTCTTCTTCCATGCACCCATACAAACCTTAAAATTCAAAAAAATCAAGCATTTATAGTCATATTATACATCAATTTATCCGCTCAAAAATCGTTTTACTGTAATTTTTTTATGGCAGGTCGCAGTCATCTCGGAACGCAACGTGTGTTTTGCCTGTTATATTAAACGCTTTAATACAAAAAAGGGTCTGCATAATTTCCACCAGTTTGTATTGTCTATAGGGACGATAAAACTTTATTGTCATGGGCCACAAAAATAAAAAGGAAATTGTATATTCGTAAAAGAACGTTCCTAAATGTCAAAATGCTGACCTATTTCAGGGGACCAAATATGAGTAATGACAAAGGGCTATGTAGATTTTTGCGATTATGATAAAAAAAAAGTAGGTAGGGGTAGATAGATGTGCAATGCAATATTTTGCATATAGTACGATGGCCGACGTTAAGGGTATGAAAGTTTACCAACAGAATAATAAATGATATATAGTTGATGGAAAACAAAAACCGATGCACGTCATCAATCAGCTGATAATTGGAAATCCGTAAGAAACACGAGGAGATTAAATTTGGGCAAAAAGTATTAAAACTTTATGCGATATTGAATTTACCACAAACCTAAAGTATTCTTCTTTGATACGAACCCACTTATAGCAAATATTTTGTTTATTTAAGCTTGTAAAAATTAATATAATATGAATTTTATTGGCCTCAGATCTTTTCATAAATAGCATTTAAAAACTGTTCTATTAAGAGAAACAAAAGTGCACATACATATTTCTGTCGATTACGTTGTTTACTATTTGTGAAAAATGCCGAATCATTTAAATAGTCGGTGCAAAGAGCTGCCTTAAACTTGAATATGCCCACTGTAAGCTCAATTCCACCAACAGTTAAGGAAAATGAATTATTAGAATCATGTTTAAACAAACGTTCTAATTTAAAGAAAGTTGTGAATGTGTAAAGATTGGATATAAGTTCTATCCGTGGCACTATTTATGGAATGTACGAAACAAGTAAGTTGTATTATTTAAAAATTATAATATTTTACATCGGTTATACATAAGCTGTAACTTTCCTTACAACATAATGCAACTTTAACAACTTAAAGTTAGAAATTAAAAAACAGATAACTGTTTGATGGTTGTCTTAACTCTTTAAGAAGCCTCTTCAAGAAAATAGGCCCCGGATGGTAAAAAGATGAACTGAGGGAAGGGCTTATGGAACTTTCCCATGTAGCTTTTAAAGTACTGGTATTTTTGAAAAAATATATGAAAGAGAAAGAAGCATTCTTGTACCAATTCGTTTCCTTGGATGAAACATGGATTTTTCAGAATGATATCATTGGTTGATCTTGGCAAGAAGAAAATAAAAGAAGTGTTAGATCTGCTAAAGTTGATGGTAAAAGTTATTATGCAGTAAACAAACATACAGCGACCGGCAGAAAGTACGCACCAAGGGGGATTCTTTTTTATTTCAAAACTTACCAAATTCTTTTGACGGTGGAGATGTTCTGCATGTTCATAAACAAAAGAGTGCATAAACAAAACTAGTAAATATTGTGTCGTATACGAGGGAGAGGTGAAAACGTTAAATTAACTCAAGAATAAAGTGCCCTTATTTTACACCGTAGAAAAAGTTTTTATTAGGAAATGTTGTTTGCACGTAAAAGTTATCCACAAATGCCAAATTTCAGCCCGGTAGCACAAAAAAAAATGTTTTTACTTTTTTTTTTGACGTCCTCTCGTATAACGAATCGATAGAAGCTATGCAACCTATAAATGCAGTTTTTTAACAGCTCGTAGGCAATTAGACACATAACTTACTTAAATTTAAAACATAAGGTCGAAATGAAAGTTTCGGCACGGCAAACTGTTAGGAAAGTAAAGGAAATAAAACTTTAAGTGTCAGTCCTATAGTAATGTATAATAAGTCCGAAAAACGGCGAACAAGTAAAAATAACATAAAAAACACAGTTATTTAACGTTCTACATCCCCTTGATTTCGAAATGGTCGATGCTTAAAAACATTATTTTTAAGGTAACCCCAAAAAAAAGAAGTCCATTCGTATGATATGGGGCGATTTTGCGGGCCAAGGGTTTCCAGAAAAGCGCCCAATCCACCGATTAGGGAAGTAGTTATCTAACCATTCCCTTACTGCAATAGTACTATGGATTGACGCGCCATATTGTTGAAAATAAAATTCCTGACGGACATTTAGTGGCAGATTCTCAACGAAATCACTTACAACGGTTTGCAAAAAGTCCAAGTACATTGCAGCACTGAGATTTCCACGGAAAAAAAATGGTGTAAAAGTGGGGGTTCTTGTTTGACCACCACTGGCAATTTTGTGAACTTATTCTACCGTCACTAGAAGAAGTTGCTTTGTCGGTAAAGAAAACATGCCTACCAAAGTAGGGGTAATCTTCTATCGTACCTTGAAACCAAGAACAGAAGTCGAGGCGAGCATCAAAATCCCGTTCCTGAAGGGTATGTACGAATTTTGGCTTATAGGCTCTGTAATTATGTTTCTTAAAAATCCTTTGTATTGACCTTTCAGAGATACTTACATCATCTTGTCTCTGAGACAATGGCATCGTTGGAGCCTTCGCTGCAGACAGCAACATATTTAAACTTGTGTCTTTATTAGTTACGTTTTTCTTGTGCGGCTGTTTTAATTTATTTTCGACTGATTCTGTTTGTTTAAATTTAGTGGCAATTCTTAAAACGGTTGAATGAACTATATTTTTATAGGGATGTCTCTGATTAAAAATATCTGCCGTTTCGCGAGAAGAATTGTGATTTTCCCCAAAAATCAAAACAATTTCAATTTGTTCTTGTAAAGACAATTTTAGTTCCGTCATTTTTTACAGCTAAAATAACAACTGACGCTTAACGTCTGCTTTAATCCTAAATATTTTGTCATGGCAACTAGATTTCAATGAAAACGACTTTTATTATGTAAACTTTAATTCATGAACCGATGGGTTTCAGAGTTTTTGAAAAATTTGGGGCCGTAAAATATTGTTAAATGTATGAAGTATACCCTCATTTGTTTTATATACAGTTATTTCGCTTATTCATAAAATAATGTACGGTGTGCACCAGAAAAATGAGATTATTTTTGACGATATTTTATTAAACGTCCAGTTTTCGCGTATTTAAACAAATTTAAGTAAGTTATGTGTCTAATTACCCTCGAACTGTTAAAAAATTGAATTTATAGGTTGCATAACTTCTATCGATTCGTTATACGAGGGGCGTCAAAAAGAAAGTTAAAACATTTTTTTTTATGCTACCGACCTGAAATTTAGTATTTATGGATAACTTTTGAGGGCAAACAACATTTCCTATTAAAAAAATTTTCTACGGTAAAAAATGAGGGCACTTTATTCTTGAGTGAATTTAACGTTTTCACCTCTCCCTCGTATACGACGCAATATTTACTAGTTTTGTTTATGCTCCTTTTTGTTTAAGAACATGCAGAACATTTCCACCTTCAAAAAAATTTGGTAAGTTTTGAAATTAAAAAATCCCCGTTGGTGCGTACTTTCTGCCGGTCACTGTATAAACTATGGGAAATTTTTATATATTTACTTATATTGTTTTTATGAAAAAAAAAACTGTGTAATTCCCTGACTCGGATAGTTTGGTTACAAGCGGGCAACACTGTCGATAACTGACGTCTTTTGAAGGGTATGACGTGAATCGGTTTTTGTTTTGCATTAAGTATACATTACTTACTTAAAGCTGCTGGAAGATGGCGCTGTCTTTATGCACTGCCTACATAGTCAATTGTCATCGCTTTAAGGGGTATATTTTTTCCGAACTTAGACATATTTACTTGCCCTACAGCGACGGAAGCTTAAAAGTTCGGAAATGCAGGTTTTAGCATTATGCGTCTAATCCTTCCTTATGATAATATTAGGATAATAATATCATCTAGTATAGTGGCACGGGCTAGTTAGAGCATGCATGCAATAATTATTTATTTAATTGGTAGGTTAGATATACATATTTTAGGACAATATTATATATTGTTTAAATATAGGTAGATATTAAAGAAAAATCTTTGAAATTTAATAGTCATACAGGTTGGCTGTTTAATGTGGCAAAGTAGAATATCTCTCCAAGGACAGTAAGTGAGTTATTACGTAAAATTATTTTTGACTCTATAGGGTGGCTCAACAAAGAGGAACAAGATTTTTTTTTTAATAGAACACCCTGTATTTTAATATTTTATCTTGTAGAGTTTTTTGCCCTCTACAACTTTTGTAACAAGGTTCATTATTTTTTTTTTGCTAATTTTGGCGTAATATTTTTTTTTAAATAAAAACTCTGAGAATTTTTTTTTTATTATTTTACTTACCTATTTAAGGTGCTTTAATCGGGTTATCTAACTGCTTACATAAACTATCTAATCAAATGTTCAAAGTGTCCTCCATTAGCCTCTATACACTTCTAGACACGATCTTCAAATTCTTCGCTTAAATTGCCACATATTTCGAGAGTTATCGATTGAAAACAATTTCTTATGCGAATTTTAATGTCTTCTTTAGTTGTCGGAGACATTTTGTACACCTGATCTTTAACAAATCCCCACATAGAAAAATCCATTTTTGTCATATCCGACGATCTAGCTGGCCATGATACAGGTCCTCCTCTTCCAGTACATTGCTGACCATCAGTTTCGTCTAAGAATTCCCTAATGAGATTTGTGGAGTGCACCGGTGCTTCATCATGAAGAAACCACATGCGTTCTTGAACTATGTTCGGTATATATGAGCAAGAAGCTGTGGTAAATCATTTTGGAGAAAGTCCAAATAGATCTGTCCCGTTAGAGTTCCCTCGAAAAAATGTGGACTAACTACGTAGTCTCCTACAATTCCTCCCCAAACTTTTGGGGATTATGTGTTTTGTGAGTGAAATCTAACAAAATGAGGATTTGTAGTGGCATAATAATGAGAATTATGTATATTGACTAAATGCGCAAAATTATGCTGCTCCCTTATTTAATTTTGCGCCCACGCACCAAATTCAAGTCGCCTACCATAAGTCCTCATCATTAAGCTCTTGCAGCAATTGGACGTGATAACGATGTAATTCGTTTGAGTTGATTATTTTTTGAACCGTCGTTGGTTCAATGTCCAGTTGTTGTGCAAAAGGACGCCGACCAATATAAGGATTTTCAGTAATACTTAACAGAATATTAAATTCATTATCTTCGGTGCATACCCATTTTCTTCGGTCATTTTTTTTATAAGCCACGCTTCCTGTAGTTTCAAATCTCTCCATTAGCTTTTCGAATGACTTTTTTTTTATCAGGGTGTCCTTGCTCTGGGTATCGTTTTTTATAAATTCTTGTAGCTAATAAAGCATTTTAATTACTAATAGTACCCAAAACATAAATCATATCGATCATTTTTACATTTGAGTAATTCATTTTTATCACAATATATATTTAACTTGATAGAAAGTAAGAAATAAAATGACATCTTTTAATAAAATTTTACTTTTACTTTTGCTATTATTTGCTTTTGTCTGTCATATAGGGATTATTCTACATTCTCGTTTATTGACTTTCTCAATGACTTGTTTCATGTCAATTGGAATTTATTATTCACTATGACTGATGTTGATGATATGATCAGTTTTTTTAATAAAAATATCAAAAAAGTATTTGATCTGCATGCTCCTCTAAAGACTTCTAGGTTTACGAAGGCTCCTGCCCCTTGGATCACGGATAATATTAAGTTCATGATCATGATGAATTTACGTCGAAAAGCATTAACTAAGTACAAAAAACTTAAGACTGAACCGGCCTTGTTAGAGTATAAACAAATTCGTAATTTAGTAACTACAGCCGTTCGTAACGAGAAAAGAGCATATCTTCACCACAAATTTCGAACAGATCCTGCCACTTTTTGGAAGACTTTGAGAACACTCAACATAGGCATAACTTCCTCAGCGAATGGTCAGTTGGGCGATGTTGCGACGGCTCCTCAATTAAATGCATTCTTCATTGATAGTGTTCCGAATGTAACGGTGAACTCTAGCACTTTTATAAATGATAATTATAGTAACCGACGACACCCCAATCTTATCAATGAATTTAAGTTTTCTAAGGTTAGTGAAGAGTACATAGAACAAAATTATTTTAAATATAAAAAGTACTGCTATGGGTACTGACGGCAGTATTTTTATAAAAAATGATAAATTTAATAAAAACATGTTAAAGCAAAAAATAAGAAAATATTCCCTTGAGCAAAACATAGGTACCTACCTACTCGCAAGGCTAGAAAACATGAAATTAAATTAAAATTATAATATGAAATCAAGTCGTCTATTTTTATTATTAGGAAATCTTTTTATGACGTGGTCTACATTTACTTGAATGTCTCTGTGTATAAACAGAAGTGATAGCCCAACTAATCTATCCTGACCCATTGTTGAACGAAGCCACGTTTTAAGGCGCCGCAGAGAGGAGAAACTTCTTTCAGCTGAGGCTACACTAACGGGTAGAGTGACCAAAACTTGTAGGCATTTTTTTATTATTTGAAAAATATCTTTATCGCAGGACGAATATAAACCTATACCATCTGTAATGCTTTTTTTTATGTTTTTCCAAATACTAAATTCCGATTTTAATTTTAAAAATATTAAGTCCTTGTTTTGGGTATTTTCAAGTTTGCTTATATACTCCGCAACTATTTCAATCGACTGAGTAATTTCAGTCTCCGTTTTTGAAATGAAAATGGAAAGAAAAAATATATTAAACTCATAGGTATTTAAAGATTCCTCGTTAAAACGAAATTGGAGATCTTGTAATATATTATCTAACAGAGGAATATATATGTTAATTCTAAAATAAGATTCGTCATTTTCTGCAGATATATTGGGGCGATGCGTTTGTCTCTGACGCTTGGCGGCTTGTCTTCATGTTAGTAGCACGTGGCACGTCCTGGCGCGATGCTCTGTCGATGAAAGTAAAAAAGCGCTGCTGCCAGATCGAACAAAAAAACTGCTGCAGTTGATCTGATAATACTTTTTGGAATATTATAATTTCAGTGAAAGGTTAGGTCTATAAAATTCCTGGGGGGGGGGGGGTAATTACCCCCATTACCCCCCCCCCCCCGTATATACGCCCCTGACTACGGTATTGATCTTAAAATGCTCTCTTTAATTGTACCATATCTGACACCACATTTAACTTTTATAATTAACCATTCTTTACAAACGGCTAAGTTTCCAACCGAATGGAAAAGTTCCAATATTATTCCGATACCGAAAATCAATTCTCCAATGGAAATGTCACATTATCGTCCAATTAGTATTTTGCCCACCCTGTCCAAGGTCCTTGAAAGGGGCTTGAATGATCAGCTAAACGAATATGTTACAGTCAATCGTATACTGCCTGCAACCCAGTCCGGTTTTCGTGCTCAGCATAGTACCTCGACAGCGCTACTGCATGTTTGTGATGATATATTTGGAGCTTTGGATCAAAATAAGATTACTGCTCTAGTGCTGTTGGACTATAGCAGGGCATTTGATACCCTGGATCACCTAATTCTTTCCTCCAAACTTAAATATTTTGGCTTGCATGTTACATCTCTTGACCTTATAAATAATTACTTAATGGGTAGAAGGCAAAGGGTTTCACTAGATTCGGCTGTCTCAGAATGTTTGCAGACTAACAGGGGAGTTTCGCAAGGTAGTATTTTGGGACCCCTTTTATTTTCCTTATATACCTGCGATTTCTCTAATTTTCTTAAAGTATGCTCCTCTCATCAATATGCGGATGATATGCAGGTTTATTCTACATTTTCGCATTCGGAAGCATTCGTGTATAGGGAGACAATTAATGCTGATTTGGCAACTATATCTGAGATATCGTGTTTTCATAGACTGGTACTGAACAGTTCGAAGTCTAAATTGTTGATTTTTGGTTCACCTTCATTAGATAACTTTGAGATCAAAATTGAAGGTTCTGCCTTGGTATCTACAGTCTGTGAAAAAAATTTAGAAATATTCTTGGATACTCAACTTAGATTTGAGACCCACATATCGAAATTATTGCAAAGAGCCTATTATAAATTAAAATTACTTTACATGCATAAAGACATTTTGACAACTGATTTAAAGCTACGACTGAGCGAGTTTTTAATATTGTCTCTAATTTCATATGGTGATGTTCTCTACTGGCCGGCTCTTACACAGAGGGATAAAAATAGTTTACAAAAACTTCAAAATTCTTGCCTAAGATTTTGTTTCAGTGCTAGAAAATTTGATCATGTGACTCCTCTATACCAGGCTTCTGGATGGTTGAAACTGGATGAGAGATTTTTTCTTCATTTATCTACACTTGTCCATAAAATTGTAAACAGCAGAGCCCCTGCGTATCTTTTTGATAAACTGATTATTAGTGCTAGTATACACGGACGAGCAATGCGCCATGGTCAAAGTTTTATTATCCCTCAGCATAGAACAGCTAAATTCCAGGGTTCTTTCAGGTACAACGCTGTTAGGCAAGAATCACACTGAGCGACCATGATCGACCGTCCGCGACCGACCGTTAACGACCAAATTTCCAACACGTACATTCTTACCACAAAGATCACACTGAACCATCGTCCTCGACCGTCCGCGACCGTTTTACGACGACCGTGTTTGAAATTCCAACCTGCTGGAAATTTTGGTCGGTCGCGGACCATCCCAATTAATGCGCATGACAAAGTTTTAGTTATTTTTTATTTTACACCAAGTGAAACTAGTGGAAGTGGCGTGCGCGTCCTAACTCTAACCTAACTAAACTTTGTGACGCTGGTTTTGTTTTTAGCTAATAATTATTGATAAGATATTTTAATTACTAGTAATACTAGTATATTGTGTGTAAAATACACAGAACAATAAAGGTTAGTTTGTAAACATTTCTGTGAAATATACGTAACCTAAAATCTCAGGTATGACATTTTCATAACAGCGGTCGGCCGTGGTCGGTCGATCAGTATGACTTAGCACAGTGAATTTTAACTATTTCAATTGTTGGTCGTAGCCGGTCGATCGCGGACGGTCGATCATGGTCGCTCAGTGTGATTCCTGACTTAAGGTATATAATGCCCTACCTGTCGGTGTGACGTCCCTCGCCGTAACAGGCTTTAAGAAGGCTGTAAAAAGCTTTATTTTAAATAAAAGAATTTGAGTTGAGTTTTCTATACATATGCAATAGGATTGAACGTAGAATATATATATATTTTTTTTCTTCTTAAATTTACCATCACTACCCATCACTACCCATCACATGTTTCATATTAATTTTATAATTCAAATATTATTTTTGTATCTGAAATTATATAACTTTATAGATAAGATAACTATAGGTATTTATTTAGGTTGGACGGTTAGATGGAGTAGCAGTTGCTAGATCTCGCCGTCATATTCATTAATTTTGTATAAAAATGTATTTTCTTTTTTTGCTGAAATAAAAGACATTTATTATTATTATTATTATTATTATTATTATGTCTAACTATAAAATAAAATAAAAAAAAACATTTGTCTCAGACTTTTTATTAAAAAAAAATATTACGCCAATATGAGCAAAAATAACTAATGAACCTTTTAACAGAAGTTGTAGAGGGCAAAAAACTCTACAAAGTAAATTGATTTTAAAAGTTGACACGTTAGTAGAGCACACTCTGTACAAATATGGAATGTTCTGAGGGTTTTAAGTTGTAATATTTGGTTTAATTTTCTATTTATTATTAATAAAATTAATGATATATAAAAATTTGTCTGTTTTCTTTTACTTTATTTGGCTTTTTAAATATTATTACATTGGGTCACCACGGCCACTCAGTTTAGTAAGTCGCTTGAGAGCTAAAGGTCGTAGGTCTTTTATTTCAGATAAGCTATTATGGGCGCCATCAACCAAAGGGGTTGAGAAAGATAAAGGCAGAAGAGTAAAAATATTAGTTCCCTAGCCCTGAAAGAGATAAAATATCTTCAATAAAACAACTATAATCACTTCTTGTTTTTATTGAATTTATGTAAATAGTGTAAACACTTTTAAATTATCAACTTGGTTTACATAATAAGTAACAATAAATTAAATGGAAATGCAGATAAAAACAAAGGTCTAAGCAAGCTAAATGAGAAATAAACACACGAAGAAGTGATAAACCCTTCTAAACATAACACCATGCTACCAGTACCAAATACCCATCTAGAAGAATTCTACATAACCAAATATGTTTAAACTAAAAAATTTTACCAAAATAGAAGATTTAATTAATTAATCTATACGCAATAAAGCAATATATCCAAAACTTAACAATCATAGGTTAGATTATAGCAAAATAGGTTTTAATAAATCAACTTAAAAGATTGGGTCAAAAATAGAAAAATCAATCAATCAATCAATTTTTTTCATTTTATGCAACAAGGCAATTTTTCCAAAACTAAACAATCTTAGGTAAGATTGAAGTAAAATAAGTTTTAATAAATCGACTTGAAAGTTGGGGGCCTTGTCCACGTAGTGGTTCAAGGTTGACTTATCAAGAATTAAAACTGAAAACTTTCTGGAAGTATCAGAAAATATAAGGGGGAGTATATCCTCCAATATTTAAATTTAATAATAGTAATACTTAATTTCAAAAAAAAATTATTATTTTTGAATGAATATTTTAAACTTGAACTGCGTACTCCTCGAGTAAGACTTAGGTTTATACTTTACTGCATATCGTTTTAGTTATTAATTTAAATCAATATAAATCATAATAAGAAATAATATACATGTCTAGATGTGACCCTATCTGCAATAACCAATATTTACATGAAATATACAGTGACCATAAGCAAGGATGTGCCTAGTTATAATCATTTTACAAATGTACAAAGCAGGTAAAATGATCTCTAATATTACAGGGTTAGTAAAGCGAGTAATAAAATTAATTAAATTTATCTAAATGAAATGAAATGAAATATACAGTAACCATAAGCAAAGATGTGCCTAGCTATAATTTTACAAATGTACAAAGCAGAATTAATGGTTTTAAATACTACAGGGTTAGTAAAGCAAGTAGTATAAAATAATAACGACAAGAAGTAATAAATTGTCTTCCAGTACTTTAGCAGCTACGTTGCTAGCGTTAGAATTAATTAAATTTATCTATATGGTATGGTCTACCAGTGAAATATATTTTTTATTAAAAAAAGTAAGATAATTAATGGTTTGACTTATCCTTCTTTAGTAGTACGTTACTAGCGAGATTTAGTGAAAATAATATAAATTTAGGTATTATCTTGGCTGTTTACCAGTGAAATACATTTATCAAGGAAAGAAAGATACTTATTTGACTCAATATCCTTTAGTAGTACGTTACTAGCGAGGTTTAGTGAAAATAATACAAATTTAGGTATTAGCTTGGCTATTTACCAGTGAAATACATTTATCAAGAAAAGAAAGATACTAAGTTGACTTGATATTCTTTAGTAGTACGTTACTAGCGATTAATATGATATAAAATTACCCCGCATTAATGTGATTACTTATTGAAAGTCGAAAATGATTAATAATTAAATTTTGAAGAAGGTATTAGAAGGAAAAAAAAAGCTACTCATCTTAATCTGGCTCTGGATATCCAACGGAGAGACTCTGGCAGGGGTATGCGTCAAGCAGCATGTGTTACTTAACCATACAAATCGTCGAGGGCGTAAAAAGCGGTAACTTCATACCAAAATAGGAACGTCTTCCATACAAAAAACCTCTCAACGGGCGCCTTGGTCTATCCAAATCATATATGTACACCATCCATTCCAGTTCAAGTGGTAAAAGTAGGTTAAAATGTGAAACTTAGTTCAGGGATTGAAAATACGGGTTAAGAATACTAATTAAAGTTCCTTAGTCGGAAATACTAGAGTAAGAAGATGCAGGTAGGATGAAATGTTAATCGCAGAAATAATAAAATAGAAACAGGATGATTAAAGACATCAGGGTAAAAGTGAATAAGTGAAAAGGGATAAGTAAGATAAAGTTTAAACGTATCAAGCAAAAGTTAAAGAAAGAAAAGGGGAAAAAGAAAATTAGAAAAAAGAAAAACCTGAAAATAAAACGTGGACCATGAGTACGCCATTTTGCCAAGGAAAAAGTGAGGTCTTACCAGATGTTATGGTTTTTATCGGCCAGGCGGTGAAATAATCCCATCTAAGGTGGCTTCAAGTGGTTACTTCTATGAAAATTCCAATCCGGACTGCAGCCGCTACACTTTAATGTGCAATCTTAACACAGAGGCACCATTTTACTTAATATCACCGCCGCTGTTCAACCTCTCGGGGCCGATGTTAGTTGGAACAGGCGGGGGCAAACGAAAAACAACGCTTTTATCAAATCCTCAAGTATAAAAAAACAAATTCACATCGAGCAACTCCGAGGTATCAGGTGACATTGACGACTTCCGCTAACGGACTAAACTTTTGGGGATATTTGAACTGTGAAACGGGAGACAACTGATTATAACCGAAATCCTCCAGGAAACTAGAAAATCGACCCGAAAACTAACCCATAAAATAAGAGGTTAGGTATTTTCGAAAGACATAAACAATACACTGGAAACGTGCCAACAATCTAAAGATCACAATCTTCAAACATCTAATTAACATAATATGGTTCAGTCAGCCAGAGATACATGTCATAATTATGGGTTGCCTATTAGTAGGTAAATTAATTCAAAGGATTTTATAAGTTGCAGGTTCTATCAAGGTTCTTTACATAGGCGTAGTCAAACTTTTTTTTTAAGATATTATTGATATTTAAATTGTATGAAAATGCTTATAAAATTGGTAAATTACTAACGTTGTAACAAGCATAAAAAGGTTGTTACAAAGTCTTGAATAAGTTTTTATCTTTGATACCCTCGAGAATGTTTCGAATGTCTTGAGTTAAAATTATATTTCAAACTTTAAGGTGCCAAGTTTTTTCGTCCAAAAAAGAATATTTTTAAATAACTTGGCAACATTGCAAAATAATTAAAAACTATGTTTGACACGATACGCGGAATATCGAGGGGAGTTTAAAAGTGCAAAAATATACAGGGTGTTCTATTTAAAAAAAAAATATTTTTTTATTTTCTAACCTTTCTGGGGAGGCAAAAATAGTATAATTATTCTACAAGTTTTACGGAATAGCCTATTTTCGAAACAAGCGACAGGTTTGCAGTTCGAGCCGAACTCGAGTGAAGAATAATCCATTTCAGGCGTGTTGCAGTATTGAAAGGGCTTAAAGCGCCGAATGGGATTAAAGCTGCAAAAGAACTTCAAGCTTTGTCAATCAGCTTTGCAAGTGGGTATATATTGTATAGTTTTGATATTAAAAGTATTTTGTACTTACTTGTTTTGCATAAGGTATTAAAAATTGTTTATAAAACATTACGTATCTGTATTTGTAATCATATAACACAAAACAAGAATAATAAAAAAAATACATAAAAAACATACCTGGTATATCCATCTGCTAGGACAACGATAAAACGACTTTTATACGAATTTTTATCCTTCGTAAAATTTTAATTTCGGGAAATTCATGTTCATGATGTCTATCTCAAGAATGGAAAGCACGGTAGGTATTTAGTTTATATTTACGTATGTTGGCTTTGACGACGTAGCCCATTTTAAGTTTCTATGAGCTATTTTATATATTTTATACTAATTAATCCAAAATAGTAATTAACTCAAAAAGGGTCCTTCAACTCAGCTTCCTTGGTCTCTAAATTCTGTAATTAGAGATACGAATTTCGATCTGCTACAGGGCAATACCTATGGTAGAGAACTGCAGTTGGAAATTATTTTCAAATATACAGTATGTTTCACAAAGGCGGGACAACGTAAAAATACATATTTTTAAATGTAACACCATATATCTAATAATATAATTGAATTCTACATAATATCACGATTATCTTGTATCTTAAAAAACTTAAACCAACAAAAAAAAAAGCATTGTCAGATTTGTTTCGGATGAATGAGGATGATTTTCCGGCCATGGAGGTACCTTTGTTTACTGAGGCGGAAATGTCTGATCTCATTTCCAAAAAAATTAAAAACAAAGGATCAGCTGGACCTGATGAGATACCGACAAGCATTTTTAAGAGAGCCGTACTTGAGTCATGATTGGAACTTATAATGCATATTATTAATTTTTCTTTGAAGTGCGGAATATTTCCAGATGTGTTAAAGTGTTCTTAAATTATCCCTAATCTAAAGAAAGGAGATCCAATAATGACTAAAAGCTACTGTCCTATCGCTTTGACTTCATGTTTATCAAAAGGATTTAAGTATGCCATGCTAAATAGACTTTTAAAACATCTAGATGACATTGCTATATTATCTTCAAGCCAGCACGGGTTTAGAGCTGGAAAATGTACATTCACAGTTATATTAGCATTTTTGGAAGAGGTAGTGGACGGTCTTGAGGCAGGCGAGCACCCTGTGCAGATATTTTGTGATCTCAGCAGGGCGTTCGACTGTGTCGATCATGAGATGATCCTCGAAAGGCTGAAATGCTATGGCATTAGGGAAAGACACCTAAGTTGGTTTTTTTCATTTTTGAGATTTCGTAGGTAGTTTGTTCAGGTTGTGGACCAGATAGGTAGCGCAAAATTCCGAAAATTTGGGGGTTGACGTTGGTGTACCTCAGGGTTTGGTTTTGGGGCCTGTGCTATTCTTGTTATTTGTAAACCCTCTACCAAAAATCTATTATATAGTAATGTTGTAGCCTTTGCTGATGATACTTCAGCAATCGTTAAAAATAATCCGCATGCTTCAGTGGGGGTGTCGGCGGATGCAGCCCTTGAAGATTTAAGCAATTAGTTTGTGGATAACAATGTTTTTCTGAATGTAACAGAAACTCATTTTATGATTTTTCACAGCAACCAGACTAGATTGAATTTGGACTTGAAATTATGCTGCCATAATTCACAAATAAAACGTGAGACTTCGATTAAGTTTCTCGGTGTTACCCTCGATGACACGTTATCATGGGAAGTGCACTGCAGGGATTTGTCCACTAGGTTGCATAGTCTTTGTTTTGCGCTTCGAAATTTAAAATCAGTTTTGGATCAACAGCAGCTTTTAGGTGTCTACTACGCTACCGTCCACTCGCGCATTTTATATGGTTTTCAGTTGGGGTACTTCGTCCCAGGCTGGGAAGGGATGTATTGCACAAAAACGCATTATTCGTTGCATGGCCGGCTTATCAAGCAAAACTTCCTGTGTGCCATTTTTTATAGATTTTAGAATTTTAACTGTGCCGTCCATTGTAATTTTTCAAATATGTCTGTTTGTGTTTAACAATAAGGAAATATTTGTAAGAAATAGTGAGTTTCATAATTATAATACGTGCTTTCAAAACCAGTTTCAAATACGAAAGAATGGGTTAAGTAAATCCAAGATGTTTGTTACGAACATAGGTCCAAAAATGTTCAATAAATTACCATTATAAATACAAAACTGCTAAACTGTGATTGGTTTTAAATAAAAAGTTAAAAGCTATTTTTAATAAAAAAAATGTTACTATAGCTTAAATACGTTTATTGACCAAAATTAAATCAGTTTTCGAACCAGTTTTGTTTAAAACTAAACTTGTTAATATTGAGCGTATTTTTACTCTAGATTTGTTTAGGTATTTATTTATTTGTTTTTGTGATTTTGACGATGTCCATATATTTGGAAAAATAAAGTTTGTATCTTTTGTACCGTTTGTATCTTTGTAGTAAGTCTAAACTTAATAGCTTCCGAGATATCGAATTTTGAAAAATGACAACTGTGAATTTTGAGAGCTTTCAAACGTTCCGTGTTAGAGCAAAACGGTTTACATGTCCCTATCTTACTTTTTTATTATTTTCCCAACAGTGTTAACTCCCGGTTAAACCGAAAGTTCTATATTTCAGCTTTCGAGTTACATCTGGTCCTGTAGCAGATCGAAACGTGTATCTCTAATGATATATAATTTAGAGATCATTTAGAGCTGCTTATTGCACGGTGCGCCAGACAAGTAGATTGGCGGCTAACGTCCTGAAAGGGTTTAATTGGCGCTTTTCAACGGGGGCAGTCTTTTTCGATGTTTCTAAAGCTTTGGACAAAGTCAGCATTAGGTATTTCAGGACTGGAGTCCCGCAGGGGTAAACTTTTGCTCCGGTCGAGTACAATATCTGCACTGGCGACAAACCTAAGCATCCACAAACAAAAATCTATTTGTTTGCTGACGATACTGCCACCTCTCTGGTTGGTAATCTCACATTTGGATTACACTGGTCTACAAGAATAAGTTTAGTGCAGGATAACCAGGATCCTTTCCACCATCAACCGAATTTTTTAAATTCAAAAATTATTACCCAACCATCTTCTGCCCTCTAGATTTTGCAAAAATAAACAACTTAATTTGATTTTTAATGACATTTACAAAATCTCTAGTTATTTGTGTCTCGTTTAACGTTTTGAAATTGCAAAGGTATCGGACAAAAATTGTGGCAGCCAGAGCAAATTAATGATGAGAGCCAAAAAAGGCAAAACATGCATTTTTGCCTTGAAGCAATATACAGGGTCGTTGGCATGTATGGAAACGGTCGATTATTTCTTAAAGTTAAACAGCTAACAAAAAATATTCGAGACAAAAGTTTTATGGTTTTGTAAAGTCTATTAGAATTAAAAAAAGATAAGTATACATGATTAGAAAGCTAGAAGCTGTCAAAATTCAAAAATGTCATTTTTTAAAAGTCAATTTCTCGGAAACTATTTGGTTTAGACTTATAATGTACTTAATAAAAAAAAATATATAATTTTACGTAAAATCCAAACATATTCTAAGATAGAGGGTGTTCCATAAAAAAAAGTAACTTTATTTCTCTACGGCTTTTTGACTCATCCTGCATACTTAATATTCTAAAATTCTAATAGACTATAAAAAGCCTTAAACTTTAATCTGGAATATTTTTTGCTAGTTGTTGTGCTTTAAGAAATAATAGACCGTTCCCATACATACTAACGACCCTGTATAGTGTACTAAATAAAGTGGCCTATTGGACGTATCTGCATGTAGAAATAGTATTATTTTTAAACTGTAAATGAAACAATGCAGTCTTTCTCCACAACAGGTTTCATTTACATTAGTTTGACTTCACAAAAGTATGGACTATTTTATCAAGTTATTTTAAAAATTAGGCAGTGGTGATAAGAAATTCGTTTTTACGCTTTTAGAATCTTTTAAATGATAAAGTAACTGTAATCGTCTAACCAAAACCTACTTTTATAATAGAATGACCAAAGAAGAGCGGTACTCAGTATAAAGTATAAATAAAATTGATAACTTGATGTCAATTAAAAATATTATTTTTGATTTATCGAAGTTAAATTTAGATACGGGCTCGAATGACTCTGTACCTATAATTCTAATATGAATGCATTAGATAGTAACGAAAGTAATATTTATAACGAATCTTGCAATACTTTAGATTGGAAACAAAATACATATCTCAATTTAAACCAGAATACATAATTCAAATGAAAACTATAACCCCTTTAACATCATAAAAATAGTAAGATAATCTACGTCAACCAACGCAATCGCAAAAATACGTCTCAATTAACCAGACGTGGTCGCGAAAATCCACAGAACTATCAGTCTGACACTGAATCCCAGCAGCCAAAATATTTGGCCTACATCCTAAATACAAGGTTAAGAAGTTATTTCTATTGATAACTTGAAAAATTGACGAAATACTAATCGATTAAAACAAGGATTTGAAATAAGACCTGTCTACAAGTAGTATAAAACAAAAAATAGAAAACAATCTACTTGGATCTGTCCCACAAGATACAAAACATTTACGGAATATAAACATTATCAACGAAGGTTTTAAACTAAACATAGTGAAACTATTAGCCATTAATAGGTAATTAAATTAGTAAGTAATGTTTAAGGTGAGAGCCTACATAGGTACTTTAAAAATATAAAACCGAAAACTTAACACAGATAACCAAACTGTGAAAATGCAATTTTTGAACCGTAACAATATCTTTAGTCAAAATGTGGCGCTATTAGCAATTAATAAATTATTTATATAGTAAACATTATATTCTCTAAATTTTGTAAAATAAAAGTTTGACGATCTCGTTAGTTCACTTGTGTAATTAAGTTTTGTTCTTCGTACCTTAGTAATGCTCGTAAAATCGCAATTATTGTAATATTTTTAAACGCAATAGTCAATAAACATTATTGGCTTTTGTAAAACATTAAATAGGCATTAATTTTCCAATTACGATGTTGGCGCAGTACTTATTCAATTTTGAACCTCAGCGTTATTTTGCTGGAGCCTGGAGCTGAACAATTTCTGTTCGTCCCCTTTGAAATTTTGACGCGCTAATACAGAGGCAAAACTATATCGAAGTTCTATAAAAATTAAAATGGAATGAGAATTATATATAGGGTGTTCAATAAGAGTCCGATATTTTACAGGGCGATTCCTCAGTTAATCATAAGGTAAATAGTTCATATCAGCATGAGTCCGCAAGCCCTTCATTTTTAAGATACTGGGTGTTAATAATTTATTTTATTTTGCTTTTCGTTTTTGAAATAATGTCTATATCTCGACGAAAATTGGTGTCTAGGAGTTTTTTGAGATGCGAAATTCGAATTTGATGTTAGTATCGCTCCCACTTGTAAAGGACGCCATCGACGTGTATTTTTACTCTTTTGAGGAGTAATAACTTTTTTATATGTAGAAATAAAGGTCTGTCTTTACCACCAAATAACTTTTTGCCCCTCTAGGGTAGAAAACAAGGGTTATAGAAAATACATGAAATGATGAAGAATTAAAATAAATTTCTTAAAGTTGTTGTACTAGTTTCGACTTTAGGGAAAGTCATCTTCAGCAACTAATCATTTAAGAAATTTTGTTATGAAAAGTAGTTAAAACAGTTGGGAGAACAATGGGTGATTCAACAATAAAATATAATGAAATGCAGATTATGCAACCATTGGAATAGACAGCAGCTTATTATAAGGACGAAGTATCTCTATGCAATGGTAGGAGATGATTTAAACGCAAGTAGGATAAAAGACCCTAATCATAATACAGTGATTTAAGAATGTTAAAATTAGAACATGTTGTAAAAGAAGAAATTAATTCCTAATTTAAAATGAGACTGACTTAGTGAGGGGACATGTATATTGTTGTGGTGGATTAGATTTTATGTAAATTAAATTAAATGAAATTGCTTCTCCTTAGAATTGTCAAAACAAAACTATGTCATTTCTGGTAAAAAATTTTGGGAATACATCTGAAAGGAGAAAATTTTTAATTTTAGAAAATTTTTTTTTTTTTTTTCTGGAAACCAATAAAATATATCTAATCACATTACTTAACGGTTTGTTATATAATATGTTATAATAAAATCCCACAAGAAATTGCGAAATATCTAAAACTTCCTGATGCTTCAAGCTGCACCGGTCATTGTTTGAGAAGAACATCTGCAACTTTTCTTGCTGACAATGGCGCTGATATTCAGGATCTCAAACGGCATGGGGGATGGCGGTCCACAAGCGTAGCTGAAGGATACGTGGAAGAAAGCATTGAAAATAAATTGAAAAATTCTCAAAGGGTATTCAAAAATGTCCAACTGGGACTACACCAAGAAGTCCCCATAGGAATTGTGGTGAATGAAAAGATTTTCAGCAACAACTACTTAATACGGCGAGGTCAGCAGTTGCATCCTTTTCTAACTTAAATAATTGTTCTTTTAATATTTATTGTAATTATATTTAAAATAAACGAATTTCTTTCTTGTAAAATTGTGTTTTGAATGACATTGACGTTTTATGCAGTAATGGATGCTATGCTGTAAAGTGACACATAACTGTACGATTTTGAGGTCATTAATCTAGTGCATTACTGTATAAAATATGAAAAAAAACAAACACACAATAAAACGTTTTGCTGGATTTTCAAATACGGTGTTAGTTATAAATATGTTCAGTCGTAATTATTTCGATAACTGTTGAGTTTAGGTATAGTAAGTATATGGTACATGAAACATACTTAGAGTTCGATGCAAAATTTAAAAATAAAATAAAAAATAGATGTTTTCATTTGAAGAAATTAAGTTGATGGTCACAACTTATTTTTGGGCTACCCTGTACATAAATTTACCATAAAAAAAACACATTAGGAAATAAAAATTGACGGGTTCAAGCGTTTTTCCAAAAAGCACACCGCTGGATTTTAAATTAATTCAGATATTACTTCTGGGACTCACTATATACAGTGTGTGTATAAAGTCTGGAAACGGCTTAATACTATCACAATTTATTGGCCGATTTAAACCAAATTTGGTACAGTTTTGTAAGAGGATCTGACGCACCGAATGATATTTTTAAATGTAACACCCTTTATATTTTTGATTTATAGTTTTTACTTTAAATTTGTTACACTTTTGGTAAAACATACGTTGTTCTTAATATCAGTAGTTTTCGAAATATCGAGTACAATTTAGAAAAAATATATTTTTTATATTAAATGTTCAAACTGTTTTCCCTGTACAGCTTGACAGTGTGCTAATTGAAAATAAAATTTTTTAACTGTGTTGTAAATCATTTCTGGCGTTATTGATTCAAATTCGTCCGAAATTCGACGCTGCAAATCGGCCAAATCTTGAGGTTTTGTGGTATAAACTCTGTTCTTCAAGTGTCCCCATAAAAAGTAGTCGTTGGGCGACAAATCAGGGGACCTAGGTGGCCACTCGATTGTACCCCCTCTACCGATCCACCTATTCGGAAAAGTGTTGTTCAAAAATTCGCGCACGTTTCGACCAAAATGGGGAGGAGCTCCGTCCTGTTGAAAGAATGTACTTGCATAATTTGGACCCATCACATTTCGTATAGTAGGTACTATTTGCGTTTCCAAGAGCTTAAGGTAAAGTTGTGATGTCAAATTTTCATCAATAAAAAATAGACCGATCTTATGGTTACCCAGAAGCCCAGCCCACACTTTCAATTTTTCAGGGCGCTGTGCATGATCTTCTCTCATCCAGTCGGGATTTTCATTTGCCCAAAACCAACAGTTGTGTCTATTGACTTTACCATTTAACATAAATGTTGCTTCGTCCAAAAATACTATAAATTTGAAAAACTGGTTATTTTGGTCAAACCTTGACATCATAATATCACAAAATTCAATTCTTCGCTCATAATGATCTTCTGATAACTCTTGAACTACATGTATTTTTAAAGGGTGATATTTATATTTTATTAGAACATTATGGACGGATTTGAAGCAGACGTCACTTACTTGAGAAATTTTTTTTTAATAAAGAAACAATATGTAGTAAACTTTCCAAACTGTTCTCTTCATCTACTACTGTTGGTCGTCCTGATCGTCGCCTATCTCTACAATTTTCAGTGTCTTCGAACCGTCGCGTCGGACAGTTTTCCATGCGTCATTAAATATATTTTTAACCTCTTCGTAAGACCTTACCCTATCGCCATATCCTCTCATCATAAGAATTTTAATTTTTTTACTTTCAGTGAAAGACATTTTTGCATGTGAAAATTACAGCTTTTATGACCTTACATCAAAACTGAACTGGTCTTTTATTTATTAATAAATAAAACACAATTTGTTGATATTTTCAAAATACGTCGTTATTTCGAAAACTACTGATGTTAAGAACAAAGTATGTTATACCAAAAGTGTAACAAATTCAAAGTAAAAACTATAAATGCAAAAATATACAGGGTATTACATTTAAAAATATAAAATTCGTTCGAATTCCAGACAAACTAAAAAGCAGGCAACAACGCCAATATCGTCATTCGGTGCGTCAGATCCTCTTACACAACTGTACCAAATTTGGTTTAAATCGGCCAATAAATTGTGATGTTATTAAGCCGTTTTCAGACTTTATACACACACTGTATAACAAACTGTTGACTAAATTGGTTCCGCAAAGCTGGAAAAATACACTTGTTACATCGCTGCCAAAAAAGAGTAAGATTTCGGAGCTGTCCAGCCATATATATAAAGGGTGTCCCAATAGGAACGCACATTTTGAATAGCGCGACATTTTTATTTTATTCGCAGTAGGCCAACAAACAAATGATAAGAATAATGTAAACAGTTTGCGATTAGTAGCCATGGAACGATATACGGTCGAACAACGAATTATTATTGTTAAAACACACTACAAATATGAAGAATGTTTTGCGGAAACAGTTCGAAAATTGCGTGGCATTTTTGGTCGACACAATGCGCCAAATCACATGACCGTTCAAAAACTACTTAACAAATTTGAGCAAAATGGTTCTGTCTTGGACGTGAAACCACCAATGCGTTCCAAACATTGCCGCAGTGCGTGAAAGTGTTGGCGAGGATCCGGGAACATCTATCCGTCATCGTTCACAACAGTTGCACATTCCAAGGAGCACTACCCATCGAATTCTTACAAAAGATCTTTATTTCCATGCTAATAAGATTCAATTGACGCAAGAATTAAAGCCACTGGACCATGCGACACGCCGTACATTTTCTTCTTGGGTACTGCAAAAAACACAAATGAATGTCGATTTTTCGAAGAATATTCTGTTCACCGATGAGGCACACTTTCATCTTAACGGCTTTGTTAATAAACAAAATTGCCGGATTTGGGGTGAAAAAAATCCTAGGGTTATTCACGAGAAGAAAATGTATCCATTAAGAGTCACTGTTTGGTGTGGAATTTGGGCAGGAGGAATGATTGGACCATATTTCTTCGAGGACAATGCAGAAAATGCAGTTACTGTGAACAGCGAACGCTATCGTAACATGCTCACTGAGTTTTTATGGCCTCAATTGAATGGTATGGATACGGAAGCTATGCGGTATCAACAGGATGGTGCGACATATCACACTAGACGCGAAGCAATTCAGTTCTCGATCGTGTCATCTTACGTAATGGAGATCAGAACTGGCCCGCAAGATCGTGCGATTTAACGCCTTGCGATTTCTTTCTTTGGGGTTCTTTAAAATCACGCGTATACGCTAATAACCCAACAACAATATCACAGTGGAAGAACGAAATTGAACGCGTTATTAGCGAAATTGGGCCAGAATTGTGTGAAAATGTAATTGAAAATTTCTCGAAAAGGATAAGAGTATGTCACCAAAGTCGGGGCGGCCATTGGTCAGATATTATTTTCCACGTTTAATTTCAGTGCATTAACTTTCTATTAAAATATTAATAACACTTACTTTCAAATAAATTATGACTTTTATTTCCCAATTAAAATGTGCGTTCTTATTGGGACACCCTTTATATACTTACTGTGACATCTTAAGTAGCTGAAAAGGCAACTTATTTACAAATAAAAAAAACTATAGAACGGCTTTAAATCTCTTATCTTGTAAACAGTCGGGTTTTATGCGTATGTCGGACGAAGAGATCATATAACCCCATCATAATTACCATTTGGTTGACTCGAAATGGAAAAAAGTGTGATGTTCATTTTTCTTGCTTTTTACAAAGAGTTATCAGTTCGCAGATACCAACCTATCTTTACGAAAAACTTACATTAGCCGATGATTTATTTGTTAGACCAAGAAGGGTGCCGATATTACTTCATATGCCACCACATTCTACCTCTGTTTTTAGAGGTTGTGTTTTATTCTAGTTTTTTATTTAATACCTTAACCATTTAAAGTCAATTAATAATAAAATTGCGTATAAAAATCGGCTTAAGAATTATTACAGAGAGCCACGTATTGTGTCAACCACTCGTTTTTAAAAAGTTACTCCTTAGTTGTCCAATATAATCTGGTTTAGGTTAGTTTGTTAGTTACTTTCAATAATATTGTGTGTTTTTTGTTTAAATTTGTTAGATGTTTTACGTTGAGGCTAAGCAGCCTGTAGCTGAATTGAATTTAGTTGAACTTACATCTATTGTCAATAAATCAGCACCAAATATCAGCAACATAAATTCAAATGATTTTGACGACTGATAGTTAAAAGGCGTTTTCTGAATTTTCCGGCTTTTCAGAATGTTTGCATTTTCTTTAAAACAAGAGCTGTATATTGCATAATGGTTGCTAATTTTAAATTCAGCGGACCTGGTTGTATATACCAGTTCAATGTAACCTATTCATTAAATCTAACACCATCTCAGTATGTGGAAATGTTCTTAAATATTAATGTTTTAAGTGTTTTATAGAACAATGTATGTTAAAACTTTGTGATCTACAAAATAGTTCATATTATGCAAAAATCTCAATCAAAATGTAATGCTTCCTTTCGTATAATAAAAGTTGAGCCGCGGAAAAGTTGTTCAAGAGATTGACATTTCATATTTAGTTTATTTATGCTAAAACGAAAGTTTGATCATAAAATTTTATGACGTCCTTTTTGATAGGCTGCAGTATAATATCTGGCAACCTAAATTTGTTGCATGGTATCTTGTTTTACGACAATGCTTTGTAATATTTGATAAAATTCGTATAGTGTATAAACTCAAAAAAAAACTGTACACAAAGTATTAAAATATTTATGTCATACGCCAGTAAAAGCCTGAATAGACAAACTGTATTAAGGGAACAACAGCATTATTTTAGGCAAACAAATAAATAATAAAGGTTCCACATTTTGATTCGGGTTAGTTAAACAGACGCCAGACACTTGTATCTATCGAACTAAACCTCGCCGTTTTGTATAAACAAATTATTATCATTATTATTATTATTATTATACTGTGCGCTCTACAAGAAACAAATTTTCAGAAATAGAAACAACTGCTGTTCTCCTGGACGACGTAAGTGCGTTATGTATGACCGAACACTGGCTTCGAGAAGATGAGGTCCAGGGATTCACCATCGAAGGTTACAAAACGGCTGCATACTCTATCAGAACCTGCATGTGTGGAGCCAGACTACTCAAGAAATACCTTATCTTTAACTGCATTAATGGTGTGTGGAGATGAGCAATATTGGTCAATGGTTGGAAGAAATTTCAGAAATTGTACACAAATTTGTGATCTTCTTGGAACCTGTTAAGGCATCCTTTCATTTCAAATGTTCATTTAAAAATTCATTTAGCCTTAAAGCGTGCAGGCAACAGTGTCAACAACGCAAAATTAGTCGTACCTCCCTGTAATGCAAATATCTTTGTGTCGATGAAGATGGAACAGTAAATAAGGCACCAACCCGGCAGGGCGAGAGGGGAGTCAGGTCAAAATCTCAAGAGAGTTTAGGGATGGACTGTTTTTTCAGTACGTTTTAAGATACAATGGGTTTTCGAAGTAAGCTTTACGTCGCGTCGCGCCGGAAAAAGTTCATTGTTTAGTTTTTTATTTATTTAATCTAATTTCACCCCCAGACCTTGAATGCGGCTGTAGTGTATGTTTTTTGTTACTATTATACGTTGTTAAACAAACAGTCGTTCTTTTTTTAAGGTCCATTCTACCAGCGATGCATTTCTTTTCTTTATATTTTACACAAAGTCCGTCAAGTTCTATGTAGGAACCTCTGAACCGGAAAAGTGGGTTAATGAAAGCGGGCAGTTCAGCATAGGCTTAAATCATTAACAGAACCTACGACCAAAGGCAGAGACTATTCGTGCACCGACACGAGAAATGGCCTGCCTGGACAATGTTTTCGTTATCTTGAACAGGGGTTATCAACAGAGGTATTAAATTTTAATTTATCAGATGAACTGGGTCAAAGATTGCAGTTCGTTGTAAAGCTGAATAAAAACTTAACCAAAGCAATAAAGAAGACAAAAATTATTAGAGATCTGCTATTAAGGAAGCTAAAAAAGAGCTAATGAGAGAATGAGTAATACATCCAACAATCCTATTAGGAGTGCTTGAGATATAGTAAATAGCCAAAGAGATAAGCATAGTAAAGATACATACGGTTTTACCATTAAAACTATTAAGCATCCAAAAAAATTTCTAAAAAACTAATTAACGAATGCCTTAAAAAAACATATTTTCTTTCTGTATTAAAGAAGACAATAATAACACCAGTTAAAAAAAAAGGGAATGTAAATGGCACATCTAACTATCGTCCAATAGATCTTTCGTCTACCCTGTCAAAAATTGTCTAAATACATGATCTTCTATCTGATGTAATGGATTCTTTTCAGAGTCTCGAGTATAACGATGTCCTATTTTGTGACTTAAGTAAGGCATTCGACTGTGTCTTGCACGATCTCCTACTGAAAAAACTATCACATTACAAATTCAGTAACAATGCTGTACAACTTTCAGAATCATATATTACAGATCGCGTATAAGTGGTGAGAACTGGAGATGTGTCCTTAGTGGAGAGAATGGTGGATATTGGTGTACCACAAGGCTCAGTATTGAGTCCTTTGGTATTCCTGATCTTTGTAAACGACTAACCATCAACAGTTCCCAATGCCCGATTCTCTATGTTTGCTGATAAGATAACTTTCTCGGTTTCAGGAAAGGATAATGAAGAGGTTAAACAGAGACTAGAACAAGCGCAGTCAACAGCATCTGACTGGTTTGGTACTAGTGGACTTCTACTCAACTAGAACAAAACAAATAGAATGATCTTTTCACTTCGGGACGGTATCAATGCAGAGGACAACTTGAAAGAGGTACATTTCCTTTATCCAACTGGACTGCAAATTAAAATGGGACCACCATAATAGACAATGTAGTTGGCAGGCTTCGGGGGAGTGTACTTGTTTTGCGGATTCTCTATGGGTATGTGCCAGAGGGTACAATGAGGATGGTATACTTTGGCATCTTCGACTTAAAAATGTCCCATGCAGTCCTGACATGTGGACATGCAAGCCAGGCAGGGCGAGTTTTTGGTCTGCAAAGGAGGGCAGTTCGAATCATTGTAAAATTAGACTGGAGGAAAGATTGCAGACAGGTATTCATATAGCTAAAAATTTTTATTTTTCCACCTCAGTACATATTAGAGAGCATGTTACATGTCACAAAGAACAAACAATCTCTTACAACCCATAGAGACGTGCATGAGTATGAAAGAAGGGGCAGAAATGCCTTGGATCCAAAATTTTGCAGACTGAGGAAGTGTCAAAGTAGACCAGATTTCATTACCATGAAAATTTTCAACAAGCTGCCTAATTATGTAAAACAGATACCTACCATATAATACCTTTAAAAATGGTGTCAAATCGCTGCTCATCTCTAACGCATTCTATAGTAGGGAAGAATTTTTAAACTTTACATTTTAAACTGTCTTATTTGGATCCTTTATATTTACATGTGCTTGAAATTTGTGTTCTATCAATTATTATTTTGACTTCATTATCAATATTTTTTATTACCTTATCATTGACCTATGTATTATGTAAGCCATTTGTATGGACATCAATAAATTATCTCCTCTTATCTTAGAACAACCATTTTTAAGAAATCGAACCAATTTCGGGTAGGTACCTACCCTACAAAAATTCGCTGAATACAAAAATCAAAATCTATGTCACACCAATGAAAATCGGCTACTGGAAGTAAATTTGATATCCTAACAATGATTTAAATTCGTAGGATTTCAAAAATATTACATATATACACGAACGCCACATACCGCTGTTGTATATGTATAATATAATATTTCGTAAAATGATATGGCATTACAACTAAACACTTCCCGTGAGAAATAAAGACTGGTATTCAATCTCTCAAAATATCTGCTATAGGAGGGGGATTTCTAAACATTTCAAATCATCTTATTTTAATATAACCCTACCTAGAAATCATTAAAATCCGGCCCCGAAAATGAATACTGGGAATTTACGGGTATTTACGACCGCACGTGGCACCCATTTTTATTGCAGTCACTAAATCAGAACTATTTTTCGTAAAAGAACTTTACCTATACAGGTGTTTCAACAGTAAGGTACGTAACTTAAGGGGGTGATTCCCTATGATAATCTAATCCCATTTTTGATATACAGGGTGTTTAAACTTTAAATAAAAATCGTTTTTTTAAATATCTCTTTCCCCATATTGTTGAAAATTGGTACCGTTATTCATAGTGATAAGGGGATTAACTAGCCCTAACTAGATTCAATTTATTAAGTCCAGTGGCGTCCCGGGGAGCACCTTACCGAATATTATTGACAAAAAAATGTACGCCACTGACTTTTTTCTAATTTTGATTTTTTTTTCGGATTTACAAACTAATAGTACAACTTTTTTATTCCTCGAATTCTTTTCGTATCTTAGTTCGTCTTCCAGAGAAGAAATAGAAACCACTTTATTGCATCTACAAAAAAAATATCTCTGTAATTTAAAATTAATTAAAATATGCGGTAAAGGTAAGTTTCGATGTCTAATTTACCTGCTTTGTCAATAACAAACCAAAACTGAATAACTGTACTAACACTGAAATGGCCCAGATGCATTTCAATTATAGTCTAGCAAATGGAAATGCTGAAAAAGCTCGGCGGATTTGCCAAAACATTTAGACAGCTCTATGCAAGACTGAGTGAGACTGGGAGCTTTAACGTGGTACGGAACTTTCTTTCAGACCTGCAACAACCATGCCTACATTAGAAGAGATTATACTTCGAGAGATAGACGATAATCCTTCAACTAGTGCCGAAGGTAGCATTTAAATGATTTATTTAACTTAGTTAACTTAATAACATAGCTATTTTTTTGCACATGCAATAAAGTATTTTTTATTTTCTCTCAAGAACGAAGCAAGATACGAAAACCATTCAGGGAACAAGGAAGTTGAACTATTAGTGGGTAAAACAAAAAAAAAATGAAAATTAGAAAAAAGTCAGTGGCGTACATTTTTTTGTCAATAATATTCGTTAAGGTGCCACTGGACTAAATAAATTTATTTAAATTTCAACTAATTTAATTATTTAACTAAATATTTGCCCAATCGGCTGAGAGTGAAGCCATAACCTGGCATTTTAACCCCCCTTCTGCGCCGGCAATGGGAGGTATATGGGAGGCCAATATCAAATCGGTAAAATCTCACTTAATTAGAGTAATAGGTCAACAAGTGCTAACATACGAAGAACTTAATACAGTTATTGTTCAGATAGAAGCAGTTCCTAATTTAAGACTCCTATGTCCAATAAGGTCACACCAACTGATCTGGCAGCCCTGACCCCAGGTCATTTTTAACTTTAAAATCTCTTTAAGTTTTGCCCGATCCAGATACAGCAGATTTGTCTTTAAATCGTCCTAGCAGGTGGCAGCTTTTACAGCGCATGCATCGGGACTTCTGGGTTCGTTGGCATAGAGAGTACCTTCACACTTTGCAGGAAAGGGCAAAGTGGCATGACCTACTTGAACCAGCATTACCGGGCACTATTAATGGAGCGTTTCAATCCACCCTGGACATTAATAATTCTAGGTTTCGCTGATTCCGATTCGCTCTTTCTCGACTCGAGATCACCCTCTCTGTTCCGCAACCATAATGAAATAAGTAAAATGGAATTAATTACCTAACAATTTGCAGGGAAAATAACGACAGGCAAAAATTAAGTTTAATATTAAATTTTTTATTCCCAACTATTACAGTTCATTATAGAGAATATAATACAAACGTAAACTACTACCCACATAGCACACTTCCTTTCAGAAATATCTCTGATATTTTTCGAATGTTTAGAAACATAACCTTTCATATCAATATTTCTGTAATTTCTAATAGCTAAAATAATTAGTTAGGGCTAACAAAGTCTCTTATTCTTATAAATAATGGTACCAAATTTCAATAATATCGGAAAAAAGATAATTAAAAAAATTATAAGGAAACGATTTTTTTTTTAATTTTAACACCGCATATATCTAAAACGGGCAACTTTGGACCAATGTTCATATAAACTTTTCTCTTAGAATATTATAAGGAATTACCTCATTAAGTTACGTACCGTACGTCTGAAACATCGTGCATACTTATTTGTGATTAAACAGGTGCAGTTACCCATCCTATCAATGTCGACGTGATAGCCATTTCTCAACAGCACCAGACCTTGTGATCGGTGTTGGAATTAAACTTATATCAAAGAAGAAATAATAGCCAGCCCCTAATTACCATTATAAAAAGTTTTTATAATTGTACTGTTTACATATTTTACAAGCAATTAAATATTCTCCTAGAAAAAATCAAAAAAGTTTGATAAACACAAATTTCGTCATTTTTTTTTTATTTTTTACTTCTGCTATAAACTAATATAACAAAATTATAACACCTGCCCCTTCAAGGTCTTATTTCGTAGGTTTCTAGGCATTCCAGATGTTATTTTTTATCTAGCAACTTATCTTGCGTCTTCTTTGTCATCCGTCTCACCTGCTTAAGTCTGTTTATTAATACAACTCCCATTTTATACATCTTAATTCTCACGGCCCCCATTTTAACAAAATTAAGAAAGCATTAGGCAATTAGGACCTTTTTTCGCGGAGATTTAAGAAAAAAAAAAATACGAACCGGGAGTGTTCGAGTGAGCCGTAATTTGTATACTCTGACGTGGCAATTTTTCACTGCAAAAGATTAGTGTTTGCGATTAAAGAAGCACCCTCAGCCAAAATGGAAAATTCGAGAGTTATTGCCTATTATATTTTATTGACAAAAACTTCTCAAACCTAAGGGCTTTCGATCGAAAATAAATTTCAGATATTGTCAAGGATTATAAGGTCATTAATAACACGAAATTTAGGTTATTTGCGTGTTACGAATTTTATTATTTCTAGTTTTTATTGAAGGTCTGTTAAAGCGCATGGATTAAACTTTATTGCAGCAAGGTATTTTCTTTTTTTAACGGTTATATCAATTGACATGTTAATTGTGACAATACAGCCCAAGTAAAATACATTGCAGGTAAGATATTTTCCGAAAAAAATCTAGTTGATTCAATTAAATTATTTTTTTTATGACTGCAGGATTATTCCTTTAGGGCGCTCTGCGAGCGGTGCGTGTGCGCAGGAAACGATTCACGTTGGTTTTTAATTTTGGAGATTATAGTCGTTGAGGAACACAACCTCGGGAAGGTCGTTCCAGAGTGATAAAGTTATCCAGATGAAAGAATTTTTAGACAGTGTCGTTCAAGGGACACTAAGTTGAACCAGGTACGGGTGGGCTGCAGTGGCGGCTCGTCGTGTACTTCCAATATTCCACCGCTCTGGGTGGAATCTAGCGGGTTACCTCAGTTGAGCACTTGCCATGAAAATATTTGTAAAATAGACTCAAGTCGCCAACCTGCCTTCGATGTTCAAGACTTTCCAGGTTGTTTGTTAGATCATGGTCACCGATCAAAACGGCTCTTCTTTGAATGAAATCTAGCAATCAGCGATGGTCGAATTTGGGCTTTATAGAGCATCAAAACTTGCTAAGATGTATAAAGGTTTTTAGTTCGAAAATGTATTCCAAGCTTCTGCGAGGCTGACTTAGCAATGGCCTCAACGTTATTATGCCAAGACATATGACTGTCCAAATTGACGCCCAATAAATGAATTGATGAAGTCAACGACATCGAGTATTCCGCCATGATTATATCCGGTTCTTGAACATTAGCTCGTTAGAAAAATCTGCTGCCTGGGTTTTTTAGCGTTAAATTTTACTTGGTTACTGTTACCCCAAGAGAGAATTTCTTCCAATTCTTCGTTAAGATGCGTGACCTCTTGATGTCTATAGAGATGTGCATTGGCAGCATCTAAAGTAAAAGATGAAACGTAAAAGATGAAACTAGTGTGCTGTCATCAGCAAAACTATATATAAGATTTTTAGTTTCTCCCAAAAGATCGCTAATGGATACTAAAAAGAGGAAGGGCAACAATACAGAGTGTCCGGAAACTTCGTTCGTATATTTTAAGGGGATATTCTACATATGAAAATATGAAAAAAAGTTCGTATGAATGTAGGTCCTTAAATATCTTATATGGAAGCTATGGCAGTAGGTAACAGGGGACTGTAGACCGCCGGCCCGCCAGCTGCAATCCATCTAACCCGGCCTAGACGGCGTACCTTTGCAGGTGTGTTTTTTGTAGGGCTTGGCGAGTGTTCAAACCCGAGCTCTCCGCGGCGTCAGAATACTACGTAACCTGAATCAACGAAATGTCACACACGTGTTCTAACGTGTTTGACCTTGAATGACCTTTGTCGCACACGTGTGCGAACCTATTTGACCTTGAATAACCTTGGCTTTGTGTTTGTGTACGTGTGAATGTGTGCGATTGTTTGCCTGTCTGTCTATCTGTCTGTCTGTCTGTCTGTCTGTCTGTCTGTCTGTCCGTCTGTCTGTCTGTCTGTCTGTCTGTCTGTCTGTCTGTCTGTCTGTCTGTCTGTCTGTCTGTCTGTCTGTCTGTCTGTCTGTCTGTCTGTCTGTCTGTCTGTCTGTCTGTCTGTCTGTCTGTCTGTCTGTCTGTCTGTCTGTCTGTCTGTCTGTCTGTCTGTCTGTCTGTCTGTCTGTCTGTCTGTCTGTCTGTCTGTCTGTCTGTCTGTCTGTCTGTCTGCCTGTCTGTCTGTCTGTCTGTCTGTCTGTCTGTCTGTCTGTCTGTCTGTCTGCCTGTCTGTCTGTCTGTCTGTCTGCCTGTCTGTCTGTCTGTCTGTCTGTCTGCCTGTCTGTCTGTCTGTCTGTCTGCCTGTCTGTCTGTCTGTCTGTCTGTCTGCCAGTCTGTCTGTCTGTCTGCGTGTCTGTCTGTCTGTCTGCCTGTCTGTATGCATGTCTTTTTGCTATGCTTAACCTTGAATATGTAAACGATGTGTGTTTTTGGCGCTATGAAAGCATACGTATAGGTGTATATGTGTTTTATGTCCCCGACTATGTAAACAAGCCGGTTTTTACCAGACAAACTATGCAATTGTAGACTACGCCGTAAACCTGTATGAACCTATTAATCTTCTAAGTGCGCAATAACTTTTTGTAATTATTATATTTTTATGTTTCTCCATTTACACTGATTGTCTACCAAATATTTAAATACCTATTCAAGCTTAGTATGCCTCTTCTTGGAGGTATAATATGCGGGATGGGGAGCCTGAGCCCGCAACTGGGGAGTTTATAGGAGATTTAACTGACGAGCTGGAAAGTTTTGTAATTATTATATTTTTATGTTTCTCCATTTACACTGATTGTCTACCAAATATTTAAATACCTATTCAAGCTTAGTATGCCTCTTCTTGGAGGTATAATATGCGGGGATAACTTTGAAATAAACTTAAAAATAGGGACAGTGATGTGGACAAGTATCACTCAAATAATTATGTTAACTACACTAATCCTCCCTTGTAATACCTTTTTTGGAATCTGTGTAATATATTTACCCTATGCTAGCAGCGTTGTTTTATATTGGATTAAAATACTCGTAAAGTGAGAGAAAAGGGCACTAATAACTATTTATTTATTTCACATTTTCGTAAAATACCGTATTTAAAAAAAAATTAGTCTCTTTACGAAATATGAATTAAAATGATGTAGTTAACGTGTAAAGCAGAAAGTATTATACCATTATTGGATTCAAGAAGTAAACAAAAAAATAGTTAATCTTGATTCTCCCTTACGCTATATAATCGTACTCAACATTAGAAACATTACGGTAAATTAACAATGATAAAAACGGAAAAGGTAATAAATCTGACTGAATAGCATGTATTTTAAAACCAAAATAATTGTTATACCTGTATATACTAAATCTACTTACTAAAGTGTAATAATGTTTTTTTTTTGGAATTGAATAAAGCTCAAGGAATAAAAATGAAATTAATTTTAAATACACTACCAGTATACTTTAATTTAAGGACAATGTGCAATAAAATTCTGTAAGCAATTACAATATTATAGACATTTATGATCTTATATGAAGGTAATGTACAATACCGACAGTCTATATTGAGTCAAGTATTCATTTGAAGGCATTTTAACACATTTAGTAAGCATAAGTGAGCTACCCAATTTTCTCTATACTTTACCATTTTGTGTTATGTAAATAAAAAAATTAACACAAAAAGGGAAAAAGGTTATACTTAAATGTAAATAGTCATACGTGAATTTAAAGCTTAGATATGCTACATGTGCTGAGTATTTATGTTTATTTGAGGGAAGGCGCCGAGGGCGTACAAATTTTACTTTTCAGTCATTTTTACCAAAACATGTAGCTATAATAGATGCAGCCTAACATGCGCTGAAAATACGAAAACTTTATTACAATTGGGTTATCTAGAGTAACTTATTAAAAAAGGGCTTTTTTACACTACACCTGTACCTATTTCTCTATAAATTTACTGGAATCTCGATTAAGAAATATGGCGCAAGATATACTGTGTAATTTCAGGAAAATAGTTAAAAAAATTATATTTCATAAAAATTGCTTACTAGCGATTTCTTTGTACTGAATCCTGCGTGCCTGTCTGTCAGCCTGTCCATTTGCTCGTTCGTATTTTAAGATCCCTCGAACTATGGGCTCACAAGCTATTACCAAATTACAAGTAAATAGAGTGTAATTTCAGGAAAAAAGTTAAAAAAATTACGTTTCATAGAAATTGCCTAACTAGCGATTTATTTGTACTGGAAATGGATAAATTATAGGACTATCTCGTAATGAGAACAGTAGACAATAAATAAAACTTTAATACGTATGGCTCTATATCATTCGACCCTTACTTAAAATACCCACTAGGTATAGGTACTATACAACCTGTATTTGCCATCAGGTAAAAGCCCTCATAATGCTTTTATAAAAATTTGGAATAATATCATAATATAAGTAAATAGGATGTAATTTCAGGAAAAAAGTAAAAAAAATACATTTCATAAAATTGCTTAAAAATCGAGATTTTCCTGTACTGGAATATGATATAATATGGGACTTTCTTATAATGAGAACAGTAGACAATACTTCAAACCTTGGTGCGTACCTTCTTTCATAAATTTGAGAGAAAAAAAATAACAAAAAAAATTAATTCACAGTGTAAAATTGTAGTTAAATGGATTGTAATTACGAAATAATATAAAAAGTCACTTTTGTTTGCGAAGATGTAAGCACAATAACTCTATATTATTCGGCCCTTATACTGAAAATACCCACTAGATAGGTATCTTAACCTGTATTTGTCATCAGGTAGAGGTAGAACCCCCTATAAAATTATGAATATTAGGCGTAAGCAACAAAGTAGCAATCTTAACTTATTTCCAACACGAGCATAAAAATATGGGGATGTTAAATATTTTATTAATATCTAAATTCTCAATGTCAACAATAACCAAATCACGTTGGTTTTTTAGTTTATTATTAAATTCGTTAGAATAATAATTATCATAATACTTTACTCGGTGTAAAAGCAATTGCGCTGCAAAATATAGTGTATACCTACACTACTGAGGTAGTTAATTAAAATCACAATTACTACATATAAAAATGTTCAAACGTCTTTGCAATAAATCATAGGTACGTACACTGATTAAAAAAAAAATATATGCATGAAATAAGAACTAACCGAAACTTTTATGTGGTTTAACCTTTTTGCCTAAAATGATGGAAAACTTGAATTGTGTACTATTTCGTATGGCTGTTTGTAATTAACTGAAATTTATTAAATATCACCAATCGAGGCGGGGTTTAACGTAACAATCACAATAAGGAGTTTTTAGGTGCTGACAAAATCTTAAACATTACACCTCAAGAGAAATATGCTATACTAGGATGCATTTTAAAGTACTTCGACATTCTGGAAATAAAGAAAAACTAGTGTATGGTAGTAAAAAAAATTTAAATCTAAGAATAATCGATGCAGAGTTTATCGCAAGCAGCACAATAAGGAGTCTTTAGGTGCAGGCAAAATCTTAAACATTTCTACGAAAAACATGATTATTTTTTTTTAATTAACACAAATATACATAAGTTCTTGACAATTTGATGTTTTTGTCGAAATTTGGAGTAAACGTAAGCGAAGGTCTGATTGATGGGCCAATATGCGATATTTCTGTATATGTACTTCAGGAAACCACAGTTAGGTAAACAAAAGGTCTATAACCATTGAAAATCTTAACTTTACAGTTTTGTCTCATATAAAAGTCCCTTTTTGAAAAAACCTACATATATGATTTCAAACTAATCTGGCTTAAGGGATAATTCATGACGTTGTGTGTTTTAGAGTTTATTTTTAAAAGTACGATAATTTGCTAACCGACACTAGATCATTACTTTGCTTATTAAAATCTCATTTCGACATTAATGGTTTTTAGGGTCATAAAGTGAACCGGCTTGCCTGGAAACGATGTTTTCCTACAGCTGTTTTACCAACGCAATATTTGGAAGAGAACCATAAACTAAAGGATATATATATTTGCAACGACTACCCTCTCGATATATATTTATATATATACCCACTAAACAGTCTAAGCTTTTTTCGGATGAGATCGAGACATCATCATGCTTACAATATCTGAAACTGAGTTGAATTCTGGTTGATGTTGGAAAGAAATTCACTTCACACACAAAGATGAAGCTAATTGATTCATAAAAATAATGCAAGTCAGTATGCGTATGTTGTGACTAACTGTTCAAGTGTCTGTTCCTTTCACGTCTGTCGGAAGAAATATTTTTTCTAAACTAGTATTTTCGTTGAAAATAAGATCGTAAATCGTCTGTACAAAACAAGGGTCTCTTATGGATTTGAACGAAATTCGTAGATTTGACTATTTTTATGAAAAATAAATCTAAGTACGGAATAATGCAGGGAGATTATCTATTTTCTTGGTTTAGACAGTGATGTAGTTAAGATTCATAACTTAAGAATAAATAAATTATTATTAATCTTTTCGACCTATTTCTCTTGCATATTTAATTTCTTTGATAGTAAGAACTAATCTTTTTATTTTACAAAGGGAAAAAAGCTTAAGATCGGCGTTGTCAGTCAGGTATAAGAACTGATTTAACACGATGGTTTTTGTACAAACGTTCAAATACAATTGTATGATTTTTAACCGATTGTGTCGGAAAAATGACGTTTTATAGATTTTATAGATTAGATATTTAGACGAAGAGGTAACCTTCTCAATAAAGTATTGATTATTGCCCTGGTAGCTAGACAACACTTTTCATGTTGGTCAAAAAAAAAATTTTTCGGATGCTATTACAGGTTTCATTGTTAACTAACAAACATTAAAAGCGAGAAATTACCGTGCAAGATGAAATGTATAGGTTTACTTCATTTTTACATTATTTTATAACTGGCAATCGGATCAAAAACAAGATCGAATAAAAAATAACTTATGACATATGGACGAAAAATGTTTTTCGGACTATTTGGGTTACCGGCTGCATTACGTCCGAAATACTACATTTTTCGGTCTTATAACATAATTTACTATTTTATCGTTAAAATATGGGAAATGATGTATCGAAATGGGTACTTTTTTGCGTCGGTCACGAGATTATAGTTCCTTTTAAAATGAACTCTAATATATACAACACAAATTATCCTTTAAGCCTCATTAGTTTAAAACGCGTCTGTCGCTTTGTTTCTATATTGAGTTTGGTTAAAGTATAGCGTAGTATATATTTAAATAAATTTCGTAGATGTTGACTACTTTCAAAACTGAAAAAAGCGGCCCTTTGCAATAAATACCTCATAGAGTTAGGTACCCTGAAGATTAAGGGTATTTCAGTGGATAATCATGTACGAATTCAAAGATTTTACCTATTTTTATCGATTTACAAACAATACCTATGGGATAACTTTACTGTTAAAAAAAAGAAAAATTAATTAAGTCTAGGCTCACAGGAAATTCCATAAAGAGCAGGTGCATGGCCTTATCACATCAAACTATATTTTTATTCCGTTCTATTGCCGAAAGTCTGTGTTTAGGGGATTATCGTTCCTTTTAAAATGAACTCTAATATGTACATCACCATAAACTACCCCTTAAGCCGAACTAGTTTTAAAAACAGACTTTTCGATTTGCCTCTATATTGATTTTCTAATATTAAATATCTACAACAATCGAAATTCGCTCGCTAATACCTATGTAGGCAATGTTATAGGTATCTAGCTATTATACAATTACTTATTACATCAATACATGCAAGAAGGTTTCTTCAAAAAAATTACAATTTTATTGTTTAATAACTTGAAAGAAAATGAAAAAAGGAGGTTTTTGCATTAATTTATTTCCAGATGAGTGTTAAAAATACTTGTAAAACTCGGTATACCGAAAATCGAGCATTAATGAAAGGGTTGAGTCCTGTTTGGTAAATCCTGATTTTTAATTTGACGTTGGCGACGGGACAATTTCTTAGCATCTATCATAGGGGCGTATATTTTTGGGGCTTAGATCTACCAGTTTATCCATGTTCCATTTATTGATTGATAGTGCTAGTAATTTTACTTTCCAATTATTTTTTTACCAAAACACGCAGCTGAAACAGTACCTATATCAGACTATATTATAAATTTTAAGGATTGATTTGCTTATAAATACACTTTAATTTATTTAGGCCAAAGCAGCCAGACATATACTGAAACTACGAAAACCCTATTACAATTTGGTTACCTAGAGAAAATTTTGGAAAAAACATAGCTTTCTACACAAATGCTTGCACATTATGCACATGTCCTTTTAAGATGCCTGGCGACGTCAATGTAAGCATTGACATAATGACGCAAGATATAGGTAGGTACTAGAATATTCAAGATTTCTGTTAACGATGCACTTCAGCATACATGCGAGATGTCATTAATGTCTACGGAAGGGTACAGATATACCAGCTATTTTTACATGGGTTCCATAGACTTGAACGCTTCTTGTTTAGAAATATTTGATGTGGTCTTAAGGATTTCCGTATTGAAGCACCAAACCTACCTGCCAAATAAGTGACGAAATATGGGATATCATATAATATGACCCTATTGAACTAAATGATCCTATAAACCAGCTTCACAGACTGTAATTTGTGATGTTAATGCGATTGATACGCAATAGAACAAGATTAAAAAACAAAATTTTAAACAAATATATTGGATATATGATTAGTTCTGTTGTTTTGTTTGTTTTTTTTTTAACTAATTTAAACTAGCTCTTTATCACACGAAAATAATTAAATAATTTACGGTTACAGAAAAATAATTATTTTAAAAAGCTGTATAACTAAATATATGTTATTAGGAATATTCTGTCTAAAGTAACAGCTGATCTTAGTCTAAAATGAGATCGTATTATTGATTGTTGAATTCGTTAGGTATAAAATAAAATTAGAGATTTCGTCTATTTTCCACAATTAAAAAGAATACCTATATTTAGTTAAAAATGAAACGATTACAGTGGTAGATTAATTCACTTTACCAAGTATGTAAACTACTAATTTTGCAATAAATATCTTTTATATATCTAGGTAGGTTTACTCGAAAATGTTGGACTATTTTCATCAAAAATCCCGATACAAAATTTATAAATTTACCTATTTTTGTCGGTTTACAAAGTGATAGTGGGATATTGGCTTGATCAAAGAAAAATAATTATTTTAAAAATGTTGTATAATTAACTAAATGTCAGTGTTATCAGGCAGGTAAGAAGGTATTTATCTGAATCTTATTTGTACCAATACCGTTTACATACAAAGGCTAGTTTTTAATGCTAAATAGGGGAAATGTGATTCGATGAGAGGTCTTTACAAGTAAAATTATTATTTGTCTATTCGATCCTGCCAATTTTAGAAATCCATCCTCATAAGTTTACGATCATGTTTTAAACCCCTATCGTTTAGTGATATTCTAAGCACTCGAAATATACTTATTTCTTTTGAATAAAAGTGGTAAAACTGCTTTTTAAAAGATATGCTGTTCTGGTTTCATGGAATTTAGAGTGGTGGGTGAATAAAATGATGTAATAATGTAATAATAAGGATCTGGTTAATCTATCAAGAGCGGTATTCGCTAGTATTTTAAAAAGCGGACGCTATGGGGAATATTATGATAGCGGTAACATTGATATAAAACAGAAGGTTTTCTTTTTGAAAACTAGATCTGCTGAAAGATTAAAGTAATATCTTTTATCTTACAGTTGGTTCACACAAGTATAACTAACTACATTTTCGTATTTACATCGTATATAAGGATAGAGAGAACAAACATCTAAATGTCTAACTGTTTCGTGTTTTTTTTTGTTGTTTTACAATCTACTATCTACATACATAAAAAAAACAAGTGTATTTTCATATTTTTATCGGTCATAAGTTTGATTTCAAAAGTACAATCCTACTTTTTGATAATTTCACAGTCTAAAGCACGTAGATACCTATATTTTTATTTACGGTCAATTAATCTCTATTCGCCAATCGTCTCGAACGAGTCTGTTTTTAGAAGTAATATAGCGTTAGTATTTAGAAAATATTGATGATATCGGAGCCTAAAACATCCTTGACACTATAAAATCGTCGTGTTTCCTCACAAAACCCATCATCTTGCCTATTCAGCTTGCGTTGCTATTGTTTAGCAGGTTAAATAAAATTGTTATTTCGCTCTTTTTGTCTATACTGAATCGTTAGGGGAATACGATTCTAGTTCTATAAGATAGACATTTAAAATTTCAGTAAGCAATCAGAAATCCTACACTATGAGGTACTTAGTTAAAATTTTATATTTCCTTCCTAGGTCAGGCAAAATTTGTGATGTGTCGGTCAAAATATTTGACTATTTAAATATTTATAAAATACGAAAAAATGCTAGATGCATTTTCAGCGTGACTTTCTATCTAATACCAACTTATTTCAAGGTATAATTCGGTTGTCAAAATAAGAATAAAATAATTTTCCCATGGTTTAGGTCATCTTAAAAAGTCAAAAGGTTATATTCTGTAGAGGGTTAGGTACATTCAAATTTAAATATTTTCTCTAATTAAGAAGAATTTTAAGATAGTGTTATGATAAATAAAAATTCTATTCCTCCAGTATTTCTCGGAAACATATCGTGTTCTAGCGACATAACCGAAAAGTACCTCTATTCGGAAACTAAACGCATTTTTCTTGTCAAACTTGACTTTGTTGCAATGTTGTATGCAGGGCACTTTGAGAACAAAAATTAGATTAGAAACCGCCGCCTCTTAAGGAATACTTTTTAGGTACTTACATAGGGTACACTGGTATACAGAACAAATGTCATCTTGAATTGTCTCATTCATTACATACGTTATTATAATCATCTTAAAGCACCTGTTACCAGCATTATTTGTTTTTTATGGTTTTCATGAAACATAGCCATTTCCGATGAAAATTATACGAAAATTTGATAAATAACTTTTTTTTTCAACTGAAATAGACTGGTTTTCGGTGGAAAAATGTTACTTTTAACTAAAAATGAATATAAGACATATAAGTACGCAATGATATTTAGAATAAACCACTCTTTTCTAAAATTACTATGAAATATTCACAAGATCGTTTCGTTGTAACCAAAGTAGCAGGGCTTGCAGATTTCGTATAGAGTTCAAACGCGATACTCAGATAATCTTTTTTTATATTTTTGTAGGATAATTCACCACTATGTTGTACTTAAGAGAGGACATTCTTGAAAAATCCTCAAATTTCTCTGCAATTTTGTTCCTTCTAGAGTTAAATTCACACAGAAAGCCCTGTATTCTTATCATTCAGGTGGATATATTAAAAAGGGCTTATTAGTATGGTTTAGAAAACAAGCAATATTAATTAACGGATGTTTTTTCGTCGTATGAAGAGTTTAATTTTTTTTTCCACTACAATGGTTGCGATGCAGGGGGGTCGGGTTTGATCATAATCTTTCAGGGTAGCTCAGGTTTGATTGCATGTGCTAAGGTTAGTGCTCCTTGCAATCGGTTTCAGGTTTGACACGCCCCCCTCAGGTTAGTTCAGGTGTCTCAAACACAACCCAAAATCTGAACTTATTCACAATAAATTATGTTTGATACACCTGAACTAACCTGAGGGGGGCGTGTCAAACCTGAAACCGATTGCAAGGAGCACTAACCTTAGCACATGCAATCAAACCTGAGCTACCCTGAAAGATTATGATCAAACCCGACCCCCCTGCATCGCAACCATTGTAGTGGAAAAAAAAATTAAACTCTTCATACGACGAAAAAACATCCGTTAATTAATATTGCTTGTTTTCTAAACCATACTAATAAGCCCTTTTTAATATATCCACCTGAATGATAAGAATACAGGGCTTTCTGTGTGAATTTAACTCTAGAAGGAACAAAATTGCAGAGAAATTTGAGGATTTTTCAAGAATGTCCTCTCTTAAGTACAACATAGTGGTGAATTATCCTACAAAAATATAAAAAAAGATTATCTGAGTATCGCGTTTGAACTCTATACGAAATCTGCAAGCCCTGCTACTTTGGTTACAACGAAACGATCTTGTGAATATTTCATAGTAATTTTAGAAAAGAGTGGTTTATTCTAAATATCATTGCGTACTTATATGTCTTATATTCATTTTTAGTTAAAAGTAACATTTTTCCACCGAAAACCAGTCTATTTCAGTTGAAAAAAAAAGTTATTTATCAAATTTTCGTATAATTTTCATCGGAAATGGCTATGTTTCATGAAAACCATAAAAAACAAATAATGCTGGTAACAGGTGCTTTAAGATGATTATAATAACGTATGTAATGAATGAGACAATTCAAGATGACATTTGTTCTGTATACCAGTGTACCCTATGTAAGTACCTAAAAAGTATTCCTTAAGAGGCGGCGGTTTCTAATCTAATTTTTGTTCTCAAAGTGCCCTGCATACAACATTGCAACAAAGTCAAGTTTGACAAGAAAAATGCGTTTAGTTTCCGAATAGAGGTACTTTTCGGTTATGTCGCTAGAACACGATATGTTTCCGAGAAATACTGGAGGAATAGAATTTTTATTTATCATAACACTATCTTAAAATTCTTCTTAATTAGAGAAAATATTTAAATTTGAATGTACCTAACCCTCTACAGAATATAACCTTTTGACTTTTTAAGATGACCTAAACCATGGGAAAATTATTTTATTCTTATTTTGACAACCGAATTATACCTTGAAATAAGTTGGTATTAGATAGAAAGTCACGCTGAAAATGCATCTAGCATTTTTTCGTATTTTATAAATATTTAAATAGTCAAATATTTTGACCGACACATCACAAATTTTGCCTGACCTAGGAAGGAAATATAAAATTTTAACTAAGTACCTCATAGTGTAGGATTTCTGATTGCTTACTGAAATTTTAAATGTCTATCTTATAGAACTAGAATCGTATTCCCCTAACGATTCAGTATAGACAAAAAGAGCGAAATAACAATTTTATTTAACCTGCTAAACAATAGCAACGCAAGCTGAATAGGCAAGATGATGGGTTTTGTGAGGAAACACGACGATTTTATAGTGTCAAGGATGTTTTAGGCTCCGATATCATCAATATTTTCTAAATACTAACGCTATATTACTTCTAAAAACAGACTCGTTCGAGACGATTGGCGAATAGAGATTAATTGACCGTAAATAAAAATATAGGTATCTACGTGCTTTAGACTGTGAAATTATCAAAAAGTAGGATTGTACTTTTGAAATCAAACTTATGACCGATAAAAATATGAAAATACACTTGTTTTTTTTATGTATGTAGATAGTAGATTGTAAAACAACAAAAAAAAACACGAAACAGTTAGACATTTAGATGTTTGTTCTCTCTATCCTTATATACGATGTAAATACGAAAATGTAGTTAGTTATACTTGTGTGAACCAACTGTAAGATAAAAGATATTACTTTAATCTTTCAGCAGATCTAGTTTTCAAAAAGAAAACCTTCTGTTTTATATCAATGTTACCGCTATCATAATATTCCCCATAGCGTCCGCTTTTTAAAATACTAGCGAATACCGCTCTTGATAGATTAACCAGATCCTTATTATTACATTATTACATCATTTTATTCACCCACCACTCTAAATTCCATGAAACCAGAACAGCATATCTTTTAAAAAGCAGTTTTACCACTTTTATTCAAAAGAAATAAGTATATTTCGAGTGCTTAGAATATCACTAAACGATAGGGGTTTAAAACATGATCGTAAACTTATGAGGATGGATTTCTAAAATTGGCAGGATCGAATAGACAAATAATAATTTTACTTGTAAAGACCTCTCATCGAATCACATTTCCCCTATTTAGCATTAAAAACTAGCCTTTGTATGTAAACGGTATTGGTACAAATAAGATTCAGATAAATACCTTCTTACCTGCCTGATAACACTGACATTTAGTTAATTATACAACATTTTTAAAATAATTATTTTTCTTTGATCAAGCCAATATCCCACTATCACTTTGTAAACCGACAAAAATAGGTAAATTTATAAATTTTGTATCGGGATTTTTGATGAAAATAGTCCAACATTTTCGAGTAAACCTACCTAGATATATAAAAGATATTTATTGCAAAATTAGTAGTTTACATACTTGGTAAAGTGAATTAATCTACCACTGTAATCGTTTCATTTTTAACTAAATATAGGTATTCTTTTTAATTGTGGAAAATAGACGAAATCTCTAATTTTATTTTATACCTAACGAATTCAACAATCAATAATACGATCTCATTTTAGACTAAGATCAGCTGTTACTTTAGACAGAATATTCCTAATAACATATATTTAGTTATACAGCTTTTTAAAATAATTATTTTTCTGTAACCGTAAATTATTTAATTATTTTCGTGTGATAAAGAGCTAGTTTAAATTAGTTAAAAAAAAAACAAACAAAACAACAGAACTAATCATATATCCAATATATTTGTTTAAAATTTTGTTTTTTAATCTTGTTCTATTGCGTATCAATCGCATTAACATCACAAATTACAGTCTGTGAAGCTGGTTTATAGGATCATTTAGTTCAATAGGGTCATATTATATGATATCCCATATTTCGTCACTTATTTGGCAGGTAGGTTTGGTGCTTCAATACGGAAATCCTTAAGACCACATCAAATATTTCTAAACAAGAAGCGTTCAAGTCTATGGAACCCATGTAAAAATAGCTGGTATATCTGTACCCTTCCGTAGACATTAATGACATCTCGCATGTATGCTGAAGTGCATCGTTAACAGAAATCTTGAATATTCTAGTACCTACCTATATCTTGCGTCATTATGTCAATGCTTACATTGACGTCGCCAGGCATCTTAAAAGGACATGTGCATAATGTGCAAGCATTTGTGTAGAAAGCTATGTTTTTTCCAAAATTTTCTCTAGGTAACCAAATTGTAATAGGGTTTTCGTAGTTTCAGTATATGTCTGGCTGCTTTGGCCTAAATAAATTAAAGTGTATTTATAAGCAAATCAATCCTTAAAATTTATAATATAGTCTGATATAGGTACTGTTTCAGCTGCGTGTTTTGGTAAAAAAATAATTGGAAAGTAAAATTACTAGCACTATCAATCAATAAATGGAACATGGATAAACTGGTAGATCTAAGCCCCAAAAATATACGCCCCTATGATAGATGCTAAGAAATTGTCCCGTCGCCAACGTCAAATTAAAAATCAGGATTTACCAAACAGGACTCAACCCTTTCATTAATGCTCGATTTTCGGTATACCGAGTTTTACAAGTATTTTTAACACTCATCTGGAAATAAATTAATGCAAAAACCTCCTTTTTTCATTTTCTTTCAAGTTATTAAACAATAAAATTGTAATTTTTTTGAAGAAACCTTCTTGCATGTATTGATGTAATAAGTAATTGTATAATAGCTAGATACCTATAACATTGCCTACATAGGTATTAGCGAGCGAATTTCGATTGTTGTAGATATTTAATATTAGAAAATCAATATAGAGGCAAATCGAAAAGTCTGTTTTTAAAACTAGTTCGGCTTAAGGGGTAGTTTATGGTGATGTACATATTAGAGTTCATTTTAAAAGGAACGATAATCCCCTAAACACAGACTTTCGGCAATAGAACGGAATAAAAATTTAGTTTGATGTGATAAGGCCATGCACCTGCTCTTTATGGAATTTCCTGTGAGCCTAGACTTAATTAATTTTTCTTTTTTTTAACAGTAAAGTTATCCCATAGGTATTGTTTGTAAATCGATAAAAATAGGTAAAATCTTTGAATTCGTACATGATTATCCACTGAAATACCCTTAATCTTCAGGGTACCTAACTCTATGAGGTATTTATTGCAAAGGGCCGCTTTTTTCAGTTTTGAAAGTAGTCAACATCTACGAAATTTATTTAAATATATACTACGCTATACTTTAACCAAACTCAATATAGAAACAAAGCGACAGACGCGTTTTAAACTAATGAGGCTTAAAGGATAATTTGTGTTGTATATATTAGAGTTCATTTTAAAAGGAACTATAATCTCGTGACCGACGCAAAAAAGTACCCATTTCGATACATCATTTCCCATATTTTAACGATAAAATAGTAAATTATGTTATAAGACCGAAAAATGTAGTATTTCGGACGTAATGCAGCCGGTAACCCAAATAGCCCGAAAAACATTTTTCGTCCATATGTCATAAGTTATTTTTTATTCGATCTTGTTTTTGATCCGATTGCCAGTTATAAAATAATGTAAAAATGAAGTAAACCTATACATTTCATCTTGCACGGTAATTTCTCGCTTTTAATGTTTGTTAGTTAACAATGAAACCTGTAATAGCATCCGAAAAATTTTTTTTTTGACCAACATGAAAAGTGTTGTCTAGCTACCAGGGCAATAATCAATACTTTATTGAGAAGGTTACCTCTTCGTCTAAATATCTAATCTATAAAATCTATAAAACGTCATTTTTCCGACACAATCGGTTAAAAATCATACAATTGTATTTGAACGTTTGTACAAAAACCATCGTGTTAAATCAGTTCTTATACCTGACTGACAACGCCGATCTTAAGCTTTTTTCCCTTTGTAAAATAAAAAGATTAGTTCTTACTATCAAAGAAATTAAATATGCAAGAGAAATAGGTCGAAAAGATTAATAATAATTTATTTATTCTTAAGTTATGAATCTTAACTACATCACTGTCTAAACCAAGAAAATAGATAATCTCCCTGCATTATTCCGTACTTAGATTTATTTTTCATAAAAATAGTCAAATCTACGAATTTCGTTCAAATCCATAAGAGACCCTTGTTTTGTACAGACGATTTACGATCTTATTTTCAACGAAAATACTAGTTTAGAAAAAATATTTCTTCCGACAGACGTGAAAGGAACAGACACTTGAACAGTTAGTCACAACATACGCATACTGACTTGCATTATTTTTATGAATCAATTAGCTTCATCTTTGTGTGTGAAGTGAATTTCTTTCCAACATCAACCAGAATTCAACTCAGTTTCAGATATTGTAAGCATGATGATGTCTCGATCTCATCCGAAAAAAGCTTAGACTGTTTAGTGGGTATATATATAAATATATATCGAGAGGGTAGTCGTTGCAAATATATATATCCTTTAGTTTATGGTTCTCTTCCAAATATTGCGTTGGTAAAACAGCTGTAGGAAAACATCGTTTCCAGGCAAGCCGGTTCACTTTATGACCCTAAAAACCATTAATGTCGAAATGAGATTTTAATAAGCAAAGTAATGATCTAGTGTCGGTTAGCAAATTATCGTACTTTTAAAAATAAACTCTAAAACACACAACGTCATGAATTATCCCTTAAGCCAGATTAGTTTGAAATCATATATGTAGGTTTTTTCAAAAAGGGACTTTTATATGAGACAAAACTGTAAAGTTAAGATTTTCAATGGTTATAGACCTTTTGTTTACCTAACTGTGGTTTCCTGAAGTACATATACAGAAATATCGCATATTGGCCCATCAATCAGACCTTCGCTTACGTTTACTCCAAATTTCGACAAAAACATCAAATTGTCAAGAACTTATGTATATTTGTGTTAATTAAAAAAAAATAATCATGTTTTTCGTAGAAATGTTTAAGATTTTGCCTGCACCTAAAGACTCCTTATTGTGCTGCTTGCGATAAACTCTGCATCGATTATTCTTAGATTTAAATTTTTTTTACTACCATACACTAGTTTTTCTTTATTTCCAGAATGTCGAAGTACTTTAAAATGCATCCTAGTATAGCATATTTCTCTTGAGGTGTAATGTTTAAGATTTTGTCAGCACCTAAAAACTCCTTATTGTGATTGTTACGTTAAACCCCGCCTCGATTGGTGATATTTAATAAATTTCAGTTAATTACAAACAGCCATACGAAATAGTACACAATTCAAGTTTTCCATCATTTTAGGCAAAAAGGTTAAACCACATAAAAGTTTCGGTTAGTTCTTATTTCATGCATATATTTTTTTTTTAATCAGTGTACGTACCTATGATTTATTGCAAAGACGTTTGAACATTTTTATATGTAGTAATTGTGATTTTAATTAACTACCTCAGTAGTGTAGGTATACACTATATTTTGCAGCGCAATTGCTTTTACACCGAGTAAAGTATTATGATAATTATTATTCTAACGAATTTAATAATAAACTAAAAAACCAACGTGATTTGGTTATTGTTGACATTGAGAATTTAGATATTAATAAAATATTTAACATCCCCATATTTTTATGCTCGTGTTGGAAATAAGTTAAGATTGCTACTTTGTTGCTTACGCCTAATATTCATAATTTTATAGGGGGTTCTACCTCTACCTGATGACAAATACAGGTTAAGATACCTATCTAGTGGGTATTTTCAGTATAAGGGCCGAATAATATAGAGTTATTGTGCTTACATCTTCGCAAACAAAAGTGACTTTTTATATTATTTCGTAATTACAATCCATTTAACTACAATTTTACACTGTGAATTAATTTTTTTTGTTATTTTTTTTCTCTCAAATTTATGAAAGAAGGTACGCACCAAGGTTTGAAGTATTGTCTACTGTTCTCATTATAAGAAAGTCCCATATTATATCATATTCCAGTACAGGAAAATCTCGATTTTTAAGCAATTTTATGAAATGTATTTTTTTTACTTTTTTCCTGAAATTACATCCTATTTACTTATATTATGATATTATTCCAAATTTTTATAAAAGCATTATGAGGGCTTTTACCTGATGGCAAATACAGGTTGTATAGTACCTATACCTAGTGGGTATTTTAAGTAAGGGTCGAATGATATAGAGCCATACGTATTAAAGTTTTATTTATTGTCTACTGTTCTCATTACGAGATAGTCCTATAATTTATCCATTTCCAGTACAAATAAATCGCTAGTTAGGCAATTTCTATGAAACGTAATTTTTTTAACTTTTTTCCTGAAATTACACTCTATTTACTTGTAATTTGGTAATAGCTTGTGAGCCCATAGTTCGAGGGATCTTAAAATACGAACGAGCAAATGGACAGGCTGACAGACAGGCACGCAGGATTCAGTACAAAGAAATCGCTAGTAAGCAATTTTTATGAAATATAATTTTTTTAACTATTTTCCTGAAATTACACAGTATATCTTGCGCCATATTTCTTAATCGAGATTCCAGTAAATTTATAGAGAAATAGGTACAGGTGTAGTGTAAAAAAGCCCTTTTTTAATAAGTTACTCTAGATAACCCAATTGTAATAAAGTTTTCGTATTTTCAGCGCATGTTAGGCTGCATCTATTATAGCTACATGTTTTGGTAAAAATGACTGAAAAGTAAAATTTGTACGCCCTCGGCGCCTTCCCTCAAATAAACATAAATACTTAGCACATGTAGCATATCTAAGCTTTAAATTCACGTATGACTATTTACATTTAAGTATAACCTTTTTCCCTTTTTGTGTTAATTTTTTTATTTACATAACACAAAATGGTAAAGTATAGAGAAAATTGGGTAGCTCACTTATGCTCACTAAATGTGTTAAAATGCCTTCAAATGAATACTTGACTCAATATAGACTGTCGGTATTGTACATTACCTTCATATAAGATCATAAATGTCTATAATATTGTAATTGCTTACAGAATTTTATTGCACATTGTCCTTAAATTAAAGTATACTGGTAGTGTATTTAAAATTAATTTCATTTTTATTCCTTGAGCTTTATTCAATTCCAAAAAAAAAACATTATTACACTTTAGTAAGTAGATTTAGTATATACAGGTATAACAATTATTTTGGTTTTAAAATACATGCTATTCAGTCAGATTTATTACCTTTTCCGTTTTTATCATTGTTAATTTACCGTAATGTTTCTAATGTTGAGTACGATTATATAGCGTAAGGGAGAATCAAGATTAACTATTTTTTTGTTTACTTCTTGAATCCAATAATGGTATAATACTTTCTGCTTTACACGTTAACTACATCATTTTAATTCATATTTCGTAAAGAGACTAATTTTTTTTTAAATACGGTATTTTACGAAAATGTGAAATAAATAAATAGTTATTAGTGCCCTTTTCTCTCACTTTACGAGTATTTTAATCCAATATAAAACAACGCTGCTAGCATAGGGTAAATATATTACACAGATTCCAAAAAAGGTATTACAAGGGAGGATTAGTGTAGTTAACATAATTATTTGAGTGATACTTGTCCACATCACTGTCCCTATTTTTAAGTTTATTTCAAAGTTATCCCCGCATATTATACCTCCAAGAAGAGGCATACTAAGCTTGAATAGGTATTTAAATATTTGGTAGACAATCAGTGTAAATGGAGAAACATAAAAATATAATAATTACAAAACTTTCCAGCTCGTCAGTTAAATCTCCTATAAACTCCCCAGTTGCGGGCTCAGGCTCCCCATCCCGCATATTATACCTCCAAGAAGAGGCATACTAAGCTTGAATAGGTATTTAAATATTTGGTAGACAATCAGTGTAAATGGAGAAACATAAAAATATAATAATTACAAAAAGTTATTGCGCACTTAGAAGATTAATAGGTTCATACAGGTTTACGGCGTAGTCTACAATTGCATAGTTTGTCTGGTAAAAACCGGCTTGTTTACATAGTCGGGGACATAAAACACATATACACCTATACGTATGCTTTCATAGCGCCAAAAACACACATCGTTTACATATTCAAGGTTAAGCATAGCAAAAAGACATGCATACAGACAGGCAGACAGACAGACAGACACGCAGACAGACAGACAGACTGGCAGACAGACAGACAGACAGACAGACAGGCAGACAGACAGACAGACAGACAGGCAGACAGACAGACAGACAGACAGACAGGCAGACAGACAGACAGACAGACAGGCAGACAGACAGACAGACAGACAGACAGACAGACAGACAGACAGACAGACAGACAGACAGACAGGCAGACAGACAGACAGACAGACAGACAGACAGACAGACAGACAGACAGACAGACAGACAGACAGACAGACAGACAGACAGACAGACAGACAGACAGACAGACAGACAGACAGACAGACAGACAGACAGACAGACAGACAGACAGACAGACAGACAGACAGACAGACAGACAGACAGACAGACAGACGGACAGACAGACAGACAGACAGACAGACAGACAGACAGATAGACAGACAGGCAAACAATCGCACACATTCACACGTACACAAACACAAAGCCAAGGTTATTCAAGGTCAAATAGGTTCGCACACGTGTGCGACAAAGGTCATTCAAGGTCAAACACGTTAGAACACGTGTGTGACATTTCGTTGATTCAGGTTACGTAGTATTCTGACGCCGCGGAGAGCTCGGGTTTGAACACTCGCCAAGCCCTACAAAAAACACACCTGCAAAGGTACGCCGTCTAGGCCGGGTTAGATGGATTGCAGCTGGCGGGCCGGCGGTCTACAGTCCCCTGTTACCTACTTATGGCCGTCCAAAGGTGACCTCTAAAGATTAGTTTCTCTTTTATATCTATGCAACCGTTTGAGGTACCGATGTGCTTTTTGGCACACAAACTAATATTAACAATTGCTAATTTATGATATTGAGAGTTAGTATGAAATTTAGTCAGGGACGTTCTTACGGGGGGTGGCTTAGTTTATTTATTCCTAATATTTGTACCCGACACATTTAAAAAATTTTACCCAAAAATTATAATTCCTGTGATTTTTCTACACAAAAAGGGTATTCTTAAAAAAAATTATTGGGCCAATGATTTAGGAGAAAAATCGGTTTATTTAAATCATTGCATAAAGTATTATCGAATTGTGTTTAAACTAAAACATCAAAGTAGCCTTATGACCAATACAAATTTGAAGTCAAAAAAACATCAAGAAGCCCATGGTTAGCGTTAAAATATATTGACAATGACGTTTTTGCGATTTATTGTAGTGATCATTGATCAAGTGCAAAGTGTTTTTGATTAATTAAGGTGCAAATTTTAAAAGATTGCAGATTATTCATTGCTGAGTTAGCTGATATGCATTTTATGTATGACAAATCTAATGGTTGTGCTCGAGAAGTTTGAGAAATTATTCATTAATTTACATCAACGATTAAGAGAAGCCGGAACTTTTAGGCCGAATATGAATGAAACTGGGAGAAGCCGTACTACTAGGACTCCACAAGCAGAAGAAAGAGTGCTCCAATGCGTTGCAGCCAATCCGGGTATAAGCACAAGAAGAATTGCCTTACAAGAGGGTATCCCTAAAAGTACAACATGGGAAATTTTACATTAACAACTTCTTTATCCATACCATATACAAAGAGTTCAGGCGCTTAAGCCACAAGACCTACTTCCTCGTGCACAGTTTTGTCAGTGGATGCAGAGAAAATGTCATCAAGACCGTTTTTTTTCTACATAAAGTCTTGTTTACTGACGAAGCAGGGTTTACCCGTGAAGGCATCGTAAATTTCCATAATAACCATGCATGGGCAGAAGAAAATCCCCATGCAATTTTCGAAAGTCGATTTGAAAATAATTTTTCAATTAATGTTTGGGCAGGTATATTGGGCGATCGATTAATAGGACCATACATTATGCCTCTACGTTTAGATGGGCCTGCATATTTAGATTTTTTACAAGACTCTTTGCCTGTTCTACTTGAAGATGTGCCGTACCAGCAAAGAATTACAAACTATTTTATGCATAATGGGGCTCCACCTCTTTTTAGTAGATTGGTTCGAGATTATTTAAATCAAACATATCCAGACCGATGGATAGGACGAGGTGGGCCCATTGCCTGGCCTCCCCGTTCACCTGATCTCAATCCATTGGATTACTTTCTTTGGGGATATCTGAAGTCTCTGGTATATTCAGTACCTGTCGAAAATGTACAACAATTGGAACAACGTGTTATTTATTGTTGCGAGGAAATTCGTAATAAAGAAGGAGTTTTCGCAAGAGTATGAACATCAATGAGAAATCGTTTAGTTGGTTGTATTGATATGAATGGATACCATTTTCAACATTTGTTGTAACTTTTCTACTTTTTTCAGTTTATTATTGTTAAACCAACAACTCTTAATTTGCATTGTTTAAAAATTACAATAAAACAACGTTTTGACTTATTTATTGTCATTGTCAGTTTATTTTAACCCCAACCATGGGCTTCTTGATGTTTTTTTGACTTCAAATTTGTACTTGTCATAAGACTACTTTGATGTTTTAGTTTAAACACAATTCGATAATACTTTATGCATGGATTTAAATAAATCGATTTTTCTCCTAAATCATTGGCACAATAATTTTTTTTAAGAATACCTTTTTTGTGTAGAAAGATCACTGGAATTATAATTTTTGGGTAAAATTTTTTAAATGTGTCGTGTAAAAAAATTAGGAATACATAAACTAACCCCTGTAAGAACGTCCCTGACTAAATTTCATACTAACTCTAAATATCATAAATTAGCAATTGTTAATATTAGTTTGTGTGCCAAAAAGCACATCGATACCTCAAGCGGTCGCAAAGATATAAAAGAAAAACTAATCTTTAGAGGCCACCTTTGGACGGCCATAGCTTCCTTGTAAGACATTTAAGGGCCTACATTCATATGAGGTTTTTTCCGAGGTTTTTTCCTATTTCCATATGTAGAATATCCCCATAAAATATACGAACGAAGTTTCCGGACACACTGTATAGAACGTTGAGCGTCTGAAAGAAATCCGTACATCGCCACTCGCAGAGAACGTCAAATTTATTGATAAAATTTGGTAAATTATATTTTAAAAAAATTGTAAAAAACTCACTTAGCCCTAACTTCCTTATGCGATAAGCTATTCGGTTTTACAAAACCTGCACAATTTTATAAGCTTCATTTTGTATGGACTTATATTGGGTCAATATTTTATAGTAAACCCGGTAGAGGCTTTAGAAAGTAGAGGCGCAGCGATGCGCCTGGGACCTCACTACCTTCCCGGCCAAGCGATATGCGGTATCAGCTATTACACCGCGCAAGTGTCCGTAAGGTAATTCCAGAAAAACTGTGATATGATTAGGTATTGTGAAATATAAAAAAATATTTTTGATGGTTACAAAATTCTTACTGTTATTCGTATATTTTAATGTCTGGCATAAAGTAATCGAGGGTGATGGTTTACCATTATCAAAACCACTGTTTGCCGTACCTTCACTAACTCGAGTCGTTGTTTTCACTTTCATGGCTATCAAAAGAATCAAGATTGGTTAATAAATATTTGGAAAGACAATCCAACTGAAAATATATCGCTCTTTTTCTGTCTTTGAGAAACCTTGAAAGCCATGAACAAAATTGAACCGGCACTCCGTATGCTCTCACTTTAGTTAAGAGTCCCTCCCGGGACTCCCCATGATGTTCTATTGCGCTGCTCCAAACGTGAGTAACATAAGCGAGACGGTCTCCTGTTGATCTAGACTTACGGAATCCATATTGGAGGTCACTAATAATACTGAAGCATTCCAGGTACTTTAATAATTGCCGAATATTTTCTTTTCTTATACGATATTTGATTGGGTTAATTAAATTTTGCTAATTTACTTTTCCACGGATTCTCTTTTATTACACTGATCAAAAGGTCTATTTATAGTTAAGAAAGAATTTCTTTAATTTTGTACTTAGTGCAAGTTTATTGAATAAAATCCGTAGAGCGCTTTCGGCAGTTACGCCATCATCAGTACTACTTTGTCAAAATATAACCAACCACAAGACACAACATACAAGTATATGTATAAAACTTAAAACATTAAAAATTTGGGGCCTAAAGGCCGATGTAAATTACATGGTGATTTTAAAATCATCAAGGTTAGTTCCCTTTAGTAAAATGGACGCTTTTAAAGTTTTTAAAATCATCATGTAATTTACATCGGCCTTTAGGCCCCAAATTTTTAATGTTTTAAGTTTTATACATATACTTGTATGTTGTGTCTTGTGGTTGGTTATATTTTGACAATGTAGTACTGATGATGGCGTAACTGCCGAAAGCGCTCTACGGATTTTATTCAATAAACTTGCACTAAGTACAAAATTAAAGAAATTCTTTCTTAATCTTTGATGATGCACTCAGCCCTTTCCTAATTTATATTTATAGTTAAGCATTACATTTATTTGCGCAAAATTCTTAATAATAAATTTAATATCTTGTTATACAGGGTGTCCTTGAAATGACTGTACAACGTTTAACCACAAATTTCTTAACCAAAAATAAGGCAATCTAGGCAAACTTACCTATATTCAATGTTGCTTCGTTTTGCCGCTACAGGGCTTTAAATCTCTTAAATTAATATCGTTTTTTCGAAATAATTTCTAAACGCCTTTATCGATTTTCACTAATTTTGGGACTAAGAATTACTACCATTCTTTGCGTGTTTTGACGCTATCGCGATCTTCTTTTAATGCCTGGAAATTTAAAAATGGCGCGTGATTCATAAATAAAAGTTTGTATTTTTGTTACCTCCTCTACAAATGACTTCAATTGTTTTTCTGACACTAGCTGACTTCATTCTGCAACTTTTTTTTACCTCTTGTCAAATTTTCGGCAGACAGAGTTTCTTTTATTATTATTATAAAGCTAAAATGGAATTGAGAATTGTAATTTATCTGACATGAGATTTTTTAAATATTTATTTATTTATCTAAATACTTGCCTTACAGGTTTACAAACCGAACTATAAGGCAGAGACAGAATTATTTACAACATAGAATATATTTTATATATACAGGGTATTTCAGAAGTACAGTACGTAACTTAAAGGGGTGATTCCTTATAATTTTCTAAGAGGAAAAGTACATATGAACATGAGTTCGGAGTTGCGTCGTTTGATATACAGGGTGTTAAAGTTACTTTAATTTTTTTTATTATTTTTTTTCCGATTTTATTGAAATTTGGTACCGTTACTCATAATAATCAGAGGCTTAATTAGCCCTAACTAGATTAAATGTATTCAGTCCAGTGGCATCCCGGGCAGCACCTTAACGAATATTATTCACAAAAAAATGTACGCCATTACCTTTCTTCTAATTTTGATATTTTTTATTTCGGGTTTAACAACTAATAAGACAACTTCTTTGTTTCCTGAATTGTCTTCGTATCTTGCTTCGTTTTCGAGAGAAAAAATAAAAACCACTTTTTATTGCATGTGCAAAAAAAATACCTACACTGAAAAAAAAAAACATTTCATTCAAAAAAATTTGGAGTTTATCTAAACAAATATTGCTTTCGTATACTCCAACTCCACTTGATGTTTAGAGCAAATTCATCATTTATTTAATTCGAATTTTCCATTTGTTTAATGTTAATCCATATTTGTTCAACACAACGTATGCGAATAAACAATAAAAGTATAAATAAATATTTAATTGATTTTATTCACATGTATTCTTCTTATTCAACCAACTAAAAATTTAGTTTAAATTAAAATTGCATTCAAATGAAATAAATATTTATTTAACATAAATAGTTAAATATTTAAAAGATTTGTATGCATCCTTTAAGCAAACTATAAAAATATTTGATTTAAAGTTAAGTTTGTTTATTAGAATAAATTGATTTGTTTGACCTTAACAAATATTTATTTATCATAAATAATTAAATATTTAAAAGATTTGTATGCATCCTTTAGGCAAACTATAAAAATATTTGATTTAAATTTAAGTTTGTTTATTAGAATAAATTGATTTGTTTGACCTTAGTAACTATTTATTTAATTTGAAACCTTGTTTTCCTTGTTCTTGTGTTATTTGGGATATACTATTCCGATTTTTACATGTACCATATTTATGCTTCTTATGTAATTAAAATTCATAATTCGAAAAATTGGTAGGTATAAGTCATAGTTAAATCCCCAAAATACGAATTATACTGCAACCGGAAAATTACATTAAGAAATAAAAAGTTATTTAAATAGGTTTCGTATTTTAAAATGTATTTGTTTATTTTAGATATTTATAGGCAATAATCGCCATTAAAGTACACCAAATAAAAAAAAAACTAGCAAAAGAATAAAAGTCTCACAAGGTACTAAAAAAATTTTTTGATATACTTAGTATATTTTTTAACTGCGACAGTTTGTGTCATAAAGACAAAAAACAACTAATTTAAAATTTGAAAGAAGATATCTAATGTTGAATAATTTTTTATTTGTTAGTGGCATTTTTCAGCAATTTTCCGATTAATCTACGTTTGAGTATAAAACTTATTTTTTTGTATAAATAACTTATACCATATATACGTAATTTTCAGATACCTCAAAATTAAAAACATAACAGGCATACATCTGATAATATGTAGAAATCGGGATGAATCCCTTAATACATCTTTAAAAAATGTTATATATTATGATTATCGACATGAAATACCTACCTATTACCTATTTAGCCATATTTACGACAATATTATAAAAAATGTAAAATAACCTGATTCTTTTTGTGCAATTAACCACTGAAAACTACAAGGGTGCGTAAAAATGGTCTTTGCAGTTGAGTATGTTGCCAGTTGAGTATGTCGCAGTTAGAAAAAATTAGGAAATAAATAATAAAATAAACATATTTGAAAATATTTTATTCAAATATTTATAACAACAAAATTCACAAAACGTTTAACACATAAAGATTGCAAAAAGTTTCTAATATTATATAATATAATAATATATTATATGGGTAAATGAGAGCGAAACTTAAAGCTTAAAACGCATTTAATTTTAAAAACAAAGAACATAATAATATACTCTAGAAAAATAAAAATACATATACCTACCTATATAAAAATATATATTATTTGTTAGGTAGGTACGCTTAACTCAGAAAATCCCTTATTTTTCTCTTTAATAAAAAATAGTAATAACAAAATAAATATAACTTTCACATTTATAATTAAAACATATTTTATGTATTAATAAAATCCACCATTCTGTTTTTGTTATAAAATGTATACTTTTTTTTATTTATTTTTTATGAATTGAAAAGAACAAAGGAACGCTAATATTAAGTAGGTATTCGGTTATTTTGTGAACTATAATAAGTATAGAAACATTTCATGATTAAAACAATACTTAATTAGTTGATATAAATAAATATTTTGTTACGTTAATGTCAATCAACTTTAAATTGAGGGACTAAAATATAGAAACATTTTATGATATAAACAATAATGAGTTGATTTAAATAGATATTTTGTTACGTTAATGTCAATCAACTTTAAATTGAGGGTACCTAAACCTATTTGATACAAATATTTATTTAATTTAAACAATATTTCCAATAAATCAACAACTTGACCTGCCTAAAATTGTTAAACGGCCAAAATAACAGTTGGTTAGAGAGCCGCCATTGTGGCATCACATTGATGATCGACCTATGGAATCGACCATAATATTATCTATATTTTGGTTTTGACACGCATATAGAATACATATTATATATATATTTACAGCTATCAATCTATATACCTAAGTTTAATTATATAGTTATAATATATAAAATCGTTTTTGCAAGAAAAAACGTTACCTACTACCTACATTACTACAATAATATACGTACCTAATACTATCGGGTATTGTATTTACATGTTTAATAAATTAACGTACCTTTAAATAATGGCCATAGGTGGCCCAATTTCCAAGCTTCTAATTATTGTTCTTGCACTTCCATTTTCCTCCCGCGACACAGGGCATCGACATTCACCGTGGTACTGTTTATACTGACTGGACAGGGTTCTGGTGGCGCGGCGCGCGGCGGGTCGGGTGGAACAGAGTGGATCCAGTGTTGCCAAAATGGCAATTGGTAAAAATTATGTTATTTCAAAAAAAATTTTGGTACATATTGATATTTTATTAAACGTTTATGAAAATAACACATACAAAATTGCGAGCAACAAAAATAAATACTCAATTCTTAGTGAAAGGTATAAAAAATAGTGTGCTGTTTAAGACACAATTAAATTTGGTAACTATAGCGATTAGGCAGCTAGACCGGTGCATCTGCGTCATGATCAGGCAACTTAGCCAACACTCAATTCAACAATAATTGTTATTTATTGTATACTTATTACAGCACAAAACATAGAAAATAAACACTATTATTACTTACCTTTACTCTCTGCTTCATTCAATATTTATATGTATATAATCATGTATACCCTACTTGAAATTATGGTTAATTATGAATTATATTCTTATAAAATGGTATTAGGTATTGGATCCACGATTTTATTATGAATTTTTTCTGTAAAATTATGATACAAATACATAATTATGGTACGCCTGGCAACCCTGGTCCTTACGACCAAAAGCTAGACCACTCTAACTCCGCGCAAGAGTTTCCAGTTCAAAATATGTATTTCTTTTAAATAAGTGGGTATTTAAAACAAAGTAAAAAAACCTTCAATCAATTCATATAAGAACCCTTCTGTATTTATATAATGTAAATATTTATTTATTTACCTGAAAGCTTAAACTATCAAACAAATATTTAAAAATATTTAAATAAGTCAATTTATTGCACCCAAACTAGACGTATTTATGACGAACAATTATTGTTTCAATTAAACAAAAAATGTTCAAACAAATATTTATTAAAGTTTTTTTGGCGCATTTTTATCAGTGTATGTATTTCAAAGTTAATTAAAATATTTAATTAACAGTATTTTATGCAACAAGAGCATCAAAGCAGTACCTCACGATTGGAATTTATCGTAAAAAAAAACACATTAAAAAATTAAAATCGACGGGTCCGAGCGTTTTTTAAAAAAACAGTGCTAAATTTCAAATGAATTTAGACCTTACTTCTGGGACTCACTGTATATTTTATATATCTACTTATAAATACTTAAATAAGTTAATTATCCACAAATACGTAAAAGTCTTCATGAAATCCTTATTAGTTTTAGAAAAATAAACACTTCTTCTTGGAAGGTTTATTTCAACACGGGGCAGTCAAAGTTGTCAGCTTATCCATATTCACTCAAAACACCCCAGCCCTGGCAAGCCCTAGCAAAAGAAAAGTGAAGTGTTTTTTAAGTAAGGGCTAGTCTGAGAAGGGCAGTAGATATTCTAATTTTTCGGACATCATCTTCCCCACCCTAGAAAATGAGATTGTGACTCCAAACTCGGAATTCCGACTTTAAACTTGGATTTCTAACTTAAAACTCGGAATTTTGACTTCAAATTCGGAATTCTAAGTTTAAACTCGAAACACTGAAATTTTACTGAGAGAGAATTCTGACGAAATCTTGACTTTAACTCAGAATTTTGACTATAAACACAAAATACTTTTTTGTTTCGTCTGGCGTTTCTACGCTTTCGTACCTCCCCGTAAAGTTATAAAAATACATTTTCAGTTTTTCTGGGAGCAAGACTACCAAGTATGGTTTTTTATAATTATACCGACAGTAGAAATGTATAGGTATAGACTAATACTAAAATAAGGCTAATCCGGCTAAAAATAATACAATTTTTTATTATGGACATAAGTGCAAAAATGCTTGTTAAGGGAGCTACCCCCCCCCCTCGTATATAGAACCCTGAAATCGTTTTTTTTTAAATATTTTCGAAGCCGTTCATAATTAAATTTTGAAATTAGGTATGTTTATTAACGACAAATCAGTTTCTGAATTCAGAATTTCAAAAATTTGGTCATATGCGCCACATACCGGGGTGGTTAAAGTAATCCCATTTTTTCAACCAGTCGCTTTTTTTATTATTTTCTTAATAAGTATGAAATTTCAAAGTATTCTGCGTAAAAAAGGTACTCTAGTTCACCTTGATAGGACTTACAGTTTTTGAGTAAAATCGCCTTAAGGAAAATCACATCCATAAAAGAGATAATTAATAAGAAAAATATTCAAAATGAAATTTGTGAATAGAAGGCTATGGATTAAAATTGACATTTGTCTCCTATGACATTTCTGTGTCAGATATTGTTTGCTGTTATTACTGTTGTAAAGTTAGCCATAATAAATAAGAAAATGAAAACTTTTCAAACCACGAGCTTACCGATATCCATTTTGTTTACGGATATTGTAATGGACGTTCCTTTGCTGCGGTACAGGAATATCGCAAACGTTTGCCGCAACGGAGACTCACTGGGTGCAAAGTATTTGAGAGGGTCTATAGAAATTTTATGGAGAATGGTTCGTTTGAATGTCTTCGTGGGCAAGGACGACCTAGGGGGACTATGATTTGGAAAATGCACTTCAACAAATAGTTGTAATTCTTAAGTTGGACTCAGACCATTGGCTACAGAAGTCAACGTTCCTGATTCAATTGTGATGCGTTTTACTTTACCATATTGCCATTCATAATTATAACAAATATTTATGTTAGATAAGAAGAATAACTCAGATGCAACGTCTTCACCCATACCATTACCAGAGGGTTCAAGAGCTGATGCATAGAGATTTCCCACCCTGAATCGAGTTATTTCGGTAGATTTTAGGCCATCAAAATTTGCTAATCAAAATTTTGTGGTCTGATGAGGCAACATTTAGCAGAACTAAAGTGTTTAATACTCGTAACACTCACTTTTGGCACGATGAAAATCCAAGAGCAGTCCTAAGAACTAGTTGTCAAAATAGGTTCTCCGTCAATTTGTGGGCGGTAATAATTGTAAATCAGTTAATTGGTCTAATTGAAATGCCCAATAATTTAACCAGGGATAGATATTTGGCCTTTCTTTAGGATCAGTTAGCAGGACTGTTGGACGAAGTACCCATAGGGCCCAGGTTGGGGATATATTTCCAACACGACGGTGCCTCTACCCATTTTGGACGGCCTGTTCGTAACTAGTAAGATGAGAAATATCCTGAAAGGTGGATAGGCAGAGGTGGACCAGTATCCTGGCCAGCGAGATCGCCGGACTTAAATCCACTCGATTATTATTTTTGGGGTCATACCTGCAATATAGTTTATGCAACGAAGGTGGATAACCGTGAGGATCTGCTTCAGCGAATTTTTCAAGCTGGAAATGAAATAAAAAGAAATCCTTTTCAGATTCTTCGGGCATCTCACAACATTCGCCGTAGAGCTGGACTTTGTATCAGAGAAAATGAAGGTCTATTTGAACACCTTTTTAAGGAGTAGTTCTTGGTTTCAATTCAAATTTTATTCTTGAAAAATTTGTTGTTAAACAACCCTATTTCATGTCGCATCATTACTCTCTAAATAAGTTGTCATATTTATGTCGTTTTCAATTTACTTAGTTTCGTAAGAGGCGTAAGAGCTGACTGCGTATATTCTAAAAGCATTTTTTTTCATCAATTTTGTAGTTCTTAGTACATTTTTAATATAAAAGCTTTAAGAATAATTTTATTAATTATCTCCTTTATGGACGTGATTTTCTTTAAAACGATTTTACTCAAGAACTGTAAGTTCTATCAAGGTGAACTAAGGGTACCTTTTTTACGCAGAATACTCTAAAATTTTATAATTATTAAGTAAATAATAAAAAAAACGAAAAAATGGGATTATGTTAACCCTTAACCACCCCAGTATGTGACGCCTATGACTAAATTTTTAAAATTCTGAATTCAGAAACTGATTTATCGTTAAAAGTTTATAACCATACCTAAATTCAATATTTAATTATGAACGGACTCGAAGAAATTTAAAAAAAAAACGCTTTCAGAGTTCCCCATTCGAGGAGGGGTAGCTCCCTTAACAAGCATTTCTGCACTTATGTCCATTTAAAAAAATTTATATTATTTTTAGCCAGAGAATATGGTGGTAAACTATTGCCCCTTAATTTCGGGACACCCTGTATATGGAACTATGTAATTTGCATGGCGTCTATTAAAGCTAACGGATATTCTTTAAAAAGATAAATTGAAAGTTAACAAATATAACTTACAATTTTTCAAATGTCGTAAAAAATATTGCAAAAACCCTAAATTTATCTACAATTTGCTACTGTCACACTTTCCAAACCAGAATGAAATATTTTATAGCTGTCCCGAGCGGCCCAACCACTAAAAATTTATTAAGCATAAAGTTTTACTTCCCGTCTTGTTTGCGTTAATCAGATGTAGGTGTACATAAAAAAGTTTAAAGCAGTATCTTTTTTTCGAAATTTATGGCTTTTTTATCATTTTGTTTGTTAAATTTTAAATTACTCAAAATAAAGAGCTTTTTAGAAACTTTGCTCCTATCGGATTTCCCAAAAAGTCGGAGGATAAAACGGAATTATTTGTAATACAACAAAAGTTTTTGATTTAGGCTTAAATGTTTTTAAAAAAACTCGATCAACCGATTTTTTTTGTCTCTATTTATGATTCAGTTAACTTAAGGTACTGTCCATTGAGGCTCTTAATTTGCCAATCAACAATTATTGATGTCAATAGACAATTTTTTTAATTTGTGTAGAATCAGGCGCGTATACAGCCGTCGGTCTTAGGGGGGTAAATTTTAGTTTTAAGAAAAAATTAAAAGAACACGTGTGCTCCTCCTTAATAGTAATTTGGATTATGTCTTATGTTACATAAATTACTACTTCTAACTAAGAACTAAAAATAAAATAACAATTTAATTTAATTAATAAAGTACCGTAACATGGGACAAAGAAACAAAGAAACTCCTACTCTACGACCAAAAAAGTCGAAATGCTGGAACGACACCAACTGCGGGCACAGCAGTATACTAAGGACATATCCATCCCAAAATTTGGGAGAGCTGATTACATCATGATTACATCATCCCATTAACAGACTTCGGAGATGCTCATTCCGACTTGGGAAGAGTGGGAGGGCAATCAGTTAACAATGGAGTGGAGTGCGAGCTGGTATCTTTTCTTAGAGCATTAAAATACAGAGATCATACGTTCCCGACTACTGCAGCATTTTTCAAGCAGAAGTTATGGCAGTAGATAAAGCAGTAAAAATCTTACAGAAACATACCTGATGAAATAGACCTGAGAGCACCTGCATTTAATAGATATCTATATAGATAATCAAGCAGTCATAAAGGCAATTTGTTCCAACAACATTAAATCAAAACCAGTAAGGCGATGTCGCAACAATTTCCGCTTATCAGATCTCCTAATTTTCGCGTACAACTTCCTCTGTTGCGGGTTCAGTTTGATTTTGCAGTAAGTCCAAATAGATTACTGCTGTAAGGTTGCCTTCCATAAAAAATGGTACAATAATGTGATGTTCCACAATTCCCGCCCAAACATTTATTTTTTGTGGATATTGCGTCCGAGTATGAACAAGATGATGTTCATTTTCTTGGCTCTAATACCGGCAATTTTGAACATTTGGTTCGTTGTTGAGGGTAAATGTACATTCATGGGTAAAACAAATATTTCTCAAAAAATACCTATTATTATTTGCTCTGTCCATATACCTCAAAACAGAATACCATTCTCCGTTCTTCATCACCTTGCCGTAGCTCTTGATGGTTTTCATACTGATAGGAAAAACATTTATGTTTTTTTTAAAGTGTTTTCCTACACTGATAAAATTAAATATTTGAATTAAAAAAATTTACCATTGACTCAAATAAATATTTGTTTCCTATTAGTCAAACAAATATGTATTTGAAAAATATCAAGGAATCATTTGCCTCAATTACTGTTATCTGATTTGATACAAATTACTTTTTATTTGAAAGTAATCACTGAATACAAAGTTCAAGCAAATATTTATTTCCTAAATACTAACCTAACTTAAATAAGCCGCTTCAATGACTTAAAGTAAATAGGTTAAAAGTTAAGTTAACAAAATATTTATTTGATTGATATTTATACATATTTTATCAAGTATGTATTGTCAAATAAAACAACGGCAGTCTACCCCCACAATATGTATTTCAATGTTTATGTTTATATCCTACATGTTTCGGACATAGAAATGTCCATCATCAGGGATACTAAAAAAAATTTACAGTGTGAGTTAAAAGTTTTAAGTAAAATGAGAGGACTTACCAGTAGTCGATTAGGACAGCTCTATCTTGCATAAGCGACGATCAAAATTATGTTAAAATTGAAATTGTAGGTTCTAATGAATGTTCAAGACTGGATGAGATGTGATATATGAAATTTTGGTCAAGGTATCTTTGAAGAAGAGGATTCCCAGTCTGCAGCCACTGAGACAGGTGATGAAGCAATTATGTCATTTGTAGCTATTTAGAGGAGATTAATTTAAGTGAGGTGCTCAAAGATGCTTCATCTAACCGTGTCTAGGGTGTGGTCAACAAAATACTGGGTTAGACTTGAATAACGCATTCTTAGGAGATAAACAATGAATGAAATGAAATTATACTATTTTAAGGTTGGAATTTATTAATTTGTAGCCAATGAGCAGGTGGTGAAGCAATTATGTAGGTTGTAGCTAATTAGAGGAAAATGATGTAGATAGGTGCTCAAAGATGCTTCATCCAACCATGTCTGAATGATTGGCTAGCAAATTGTTAGGTTAAAGGGGGGTAGAAAATGAACATAATGTTATGATTGAAAAAAGGGAGATATAGAAAATTAAATCTGGATTTTTAACATCTTGATTAGAAGTGAAGTATTTATGTCAAGTCAAGATGGTAAAAATCCAATTTTAATTTTCTATATCTCCCTTTTGTCAATCATAACATTATGTTCATTTTCTACCCCCCTTTAACCTAACAATTTGCTAGCCAATCCTTCAGGCATGGTTGGATGAAGCATCTTTGAGCACCTATCTACATCATTTTCCTCTAATTAGCTACAACCTACATAATTGCTTCACCACCTGCTCATTGGCTTCAAATTAATAAATTCCAACCTTAAAATAGGATAATTTCATTTCATTTATTGTTTATCTCCTAAGAATGTGTTATTCAAGTCTAACCCAGTATTTTGTTGACCACACCCTAGACACGGTTAGATGAAGCATCTTTGAGCACCTCACTTAAATTAATCTCCTCTAAATAGCTACAAATGACATAATTGCTTCATCACCTGTCTCAGTGGCTGCAGACTGGGAATCCTCTTCTTCAAAGATACCTTGACCAAAATTTCAAATATCACATCTCATCCAGTCTTGAACATTCATTAGAACCTACAATTTCACTTTTAACAACATGTCGTAATCGACTACTGGTAAGTCCTCTCATTTTACTTAAAACTTTTAACTCACACTGTAAATTTCTTTTAGTATCCCTGATGATGGACATTTCTATGTCCGAAACATGTAGGATATAAACATAAACATTGAAATACATATTGTGGAGGTAGACTACCGTTGTTTTATTTGATTATATCAACTCCACTGTAATGGACTACTTCTTCAAGTTTAAGTATGTATTTGTTTTACTTTTGTTTTACATGTATTTGCCGTAACAACAACGTTATTTAATTAAATAATTTAAGTGATTGGGTTTTAATAAACCGGTAATTTCCATGAAAGTCGTTGTTTTTTTTATTCAAGTACATACTTGTTTAACTTGTCTTTTATATTTATTTAGATCAAGTATAATTTTATTTGGTTTAAATACCTTTTTTAAATTTTAAGTAGATCAATAAGTTCATTCAAATCAGTTCTTATTTTATTCAAGTACGAGTTTATACAGACGTCACATAAAAATAAGAAATAAGCAGATCAAATCCCCTATTGCTATTGAATATGGTTCAATCAGTCCTCTACCATATTAATCACTATCCTTATCAAATTGTTTATAGTGTTCAAATAATAAGGCAAACCAACAGAAAAACACATTTTTGCCGAAAATAAAGGTTATGACAAATTACGCGCACGCGCACAACAATTTTTACATACAAATAACATAAAAGTTCAAAGATAACCATCTCTTATATTATTTCTTATTTTTATGTTATGTTATTTGGTTCTATAAACATCTTGTGGCAGATCTGTAGATTCAACTCTTATTTTATTTTTATATCATGTTATTTTGCTGTGGTTTACACCATTAATTGCTGTCCCCCTTGAAATATATGTCAATAAAACAGTATAGAGAAGTTAATAGCTTTGATAAAAAATTAAATATACGCAAATTTGCAAATATTAGGTACAATAATTATTAATATTATATTAATTATATTATACCTTTTACGTTAGAAGGTTTGATAGGTATTGAAATATGGTGACAATTAAGAAAAACTGTCTTATTTGTAACACGATTAAAAAAAATACACCTAGGTAGCTATGATTTATAAATATCTGGCTACATTTTTCTAAAAAGATTTTGTGTTTAATATTTAGGTATTAGGTATTACAAGTATCTTTTCTCTGCCTCTTATCTTATTTTTTTAACTCGTTTCATGCGTAACTAAAATAGTCAAATATAGTTTCCTACCTTGAAAATCATCTAACAGATGGGATATAGGTACCCCAATCTTCTAAATAATTATTCATTTTACGTTTATCCCCCATTTCTTATTTTTAATTTGCTGGAACCACTAACTTCTGTGCCACTAACAAAGAAGATTTCACTCTCACTCATAAATTTCTACAAGACAAGATCGAACACCAATAACCAAAAACGCGATGATGATTTATCAGGCCATTTTTGTATAACCAATCAAATTACTCAAACCTCCATAAAATGTTCGACGTTGAATGATTTGAATTAGGGTTAAAGGTATTTAGTTCTTAACTTGAAATGTACTTCGATTAAATAATTAGTTATTTGTAATTATTTGGTTGTTTTTTATTAAGCATTTAATGTAAATACATGATTATTTAGTTAAAATGACCTAGACATTTAAATAGTTCCCTATTGGGTGATTTAATTAGCGATTAACGAAATTTAGTTCCTAAATGACAATTAGTTCGATTAAATAATTAGTTATTTAGATTTTGTTATTTTTGTTGTTTTTTGGTAAGATATTTGTTTGAAAGGTTCCATGATTTGACACAAATCCACGAACAGTCAAATAATTTTACAAATAAAACGAAATACTCTCATTTATTTCAGTTAAATAAAACTTGGTTAATTAAAATCATTTATTTATTATCAATAATTATTCACCAAATAAATCAAATTATTTGATTAAGGGAGCATAGTTTTACCAGTGTACGGTTGGCCCAAGAATCCTCGTGCTAATCATTTTAGACACTGCTCTTAAACTGTTTCCTGTATAACACCACTTAATCATAGTTACTTTTCCTCTATGAAATCATATTTAGCTATACTTAAAGCGCCTTCAATGAAAATGTTGTCACTGATGCTACTTTTCGTTTTGTCAACGCCAAATAATAATTTGCTGGTGTTTGCTGTATTACGTAAACTATGGAAATTTCGTAATTTTGCCGTCACATTTAATTGTATAAGTTAGGATTGCCTTATTAAAATTTATTCAAGCTTAACACATGGGTTTATCATATCGGCCTCTTCAAAAATTATAATATAATTTTTCTGCAAAATGTACAGGGGAGCCAATATTTAGCCGGCTCAAAATTTACATGGGATTTCTTATGTCCAGGGATCGATCGAATTCTTACTTCTCGCCATAATAATGTCAAATATCAATTCGATACCGTTTTTAAAATATGCCTTATTTCCAAAATAAATCGACCCCCAGATCCCTATTCAGGGTGTCAGTCGCTGGGTACCCCTTTGAGCTCTGTGTCTCCGTCAAGGGTCACTTTAGATATTGTTTTTATGATAAATTAGGGTTACTTTGACCTCCCATATACGCGCCCAAGAGTATCACTGATAAAATTAATTATTTGAAATAAAAAAATTTTCCATTGACTCAAATAAATATTTGTTTCCTATTAGCCAAACAAATATGTATTTGAAAAATACCAAGGAATTATTTGCCTCAATAAGTATTATCTGATTTGATACAAATTACTTTTTATTTGGAATTAATCACTGACTACAAACTTCAAGCAAATATTTATTTCCTAAATACTAACCTAACTTAAATAAGCCGCTTCAATGACTTAAAGTAAATAGGTTAAAAGTTAAGTTAACAAAATGTTTATTTGATTGATATTTATACATATTTCATCAAGTATATATTTGTTTTACTTTTGTTTTACATATATTGGCCGTAACAACAACGTTATTTAATTAAACAATTTAAGTGATTGGATTTAACTCTTTGAAGCACGGTGGTTAGCTGTAATATCCACCAATTTTGCGACCCAAGAAGCATGGTGGTTTGCGTAAATAACCACTAATTTCATCATTTTGCCAGGCACTTACGCATAGTGGCTAGATCTGGAACCACCTAACCTCGTTTGATGTACAATGTACAGATGTCGCTAGCGAACTCGTTTTCGAATTTGGTTGTTATAGTTGGAGAGCACAGACAATTGTATGCTGGTAAACGTCAAAATAGCCGAGTTGCTTTTATTGTTGATGTGTTTTTTAAAGTTTTACTTGCATATTGCAGTTTGGAGGTGTTATTTTTATAAGTTACATGTTTTGATATGTCCTAAATAAGAGTGCGTATTTACTACAGTGATTTTTTTTATCCTGAAGCGGATTTATGTACGTTAGGTTAAGTGGTTAGTGCTCGTGTTCACCGCGTATATGTGACATAAGCACAAAGTAAGAAAAACGTAGCAGTTTGTAGCTCAATGCGCAATTTCTTTTTAAATTTAGTCAGTAATAAGAACGGTGAAATCTTTAAAGATAGGTAGAGAGTGTCAAACTGTTATATTTTTCAAAAGTTCAAATATTTTGGTACCCTTATCAAATAAATAATTACTTCTATGGTAATTAGATGTTTGGTAAAGGTACGAAAAAATAAAAACGAATTATTACTGGAATTGCAGTGACTATTTTTGACTTGACTGTTGACTAGTGCTGCCTGTAATTATAGTTATCTCTAATAACACGAATAAATTTTACAGAAAAACATGCGTAGAAGTTTGACAGATAAGGAACTAGAGGAGCTACATTACGTTTCTGATGAAGATTTTCCTTTGGGCTCTGAAGGTGAATCTGATGATTCTGATGTGGAGCCAAGCATTTCCATACATAAAGACGAATTTAATCTTTGTATTTTGGCATCGCAAGATGGAAATTCTGATGATAGTGACGACGATAATATGCCTCTGATAAATTTTGTAACATCCGGATATCAAGAAGATCCTAAAGCCTCAACTTCTAAACTTCCTAATGATGTTAGTGCTTCTGCATCATTAGGAACTACCGCTGATCAAAATAAGAGACAACAGATAGATATATCGCCAAGAGACAGCATTTTTGTTTCTGATTTTAAAGAAAAGAGTGGCCCTGATGCTCGTATAATGGAATTAGAAGACAAAACCCCATTTGAAATTTTTTCAATGTTTTTTCGCCCCAGTTTGATACAAGATATTTGTTTTCAGACAAATTTGTTAGCTACTCAGGTAGGTAAGCCATTTAAACCTACAGACGTCGAAGAGATTAAGACATTTTTAGGAATAAATATTTTTATGGGAATGAAAAAATTACCAAGCTATCGAGACTACTGGTCCACAAAACCTGATTTTCATGATTATTATATTTCCTCTTTGATGACAGTTAATCGATTTGGTTGGCTTTTGTCACACATCCATTTCAATGATAATTCCATTCAGCCAATTGGGTGATTTAACTAGCGATTAACGGAATTTAGTTCCTAAATGAAAATTAGTTCGATCAAATAATTAGTTATTTAGATTTTGTTATTTTAGTTGTTTTTTGGTAAGATATTTGTTTGAAAGGTTTCATGATTTGACACAAATCCACCAACAGTCAAATAGTTTTACAAATAAAACGAAATACTCCTATTTATTTCAGTTAAATAAAACTTAGTTAATTAAAATCACATTTATTTATTACCAATAATTATTCACCAAATAAATCAAATTATTTGATAAAGGGGGCACAGTTTTATCAGTGTATGCCACATACTTATCGAACACTCTGTATATAGAGTATCGTTTCGAAAATACTTATATGACTTAATCGATCTGGTTTGATGTCTGTAGTATATCCAATTGCTTTATGTTCATAAGCAACAGGATAACTTGTGTATACAGACTCGAATGTCACACACACACTGTATATTTCTGCATGTGTAATTCCAGTTTTCCTCAAAAAATTCGAGTCAGAACCACACATTCAGCTAACTTCTGTATTAGACGTGTTAAAATGTCAGTCGGCACAAGCGGACGTGATATCCGATTAATTTACGGTTGTTAGTAAGAAAGTCACTAAATTAACTAACTTTTGTGCCATGCTGGGGGAAAGCAGCTACAAAAACATAACTACAGCATTTAAAATTGTCAACAAGCGCGATTTATAAATCCAACAAAGAACTGGTAATTGCGGAAAAAGTTTTGATGTTTTTGTTTAGGTTTGTACCAGGCAAAATTAAATATCAACCAATGAAATATTTTCTAACAATCAAGCGCGGGCGTGACATAATTTCTTTTTGTATCGATTAAATTGTAAGAGTTTTAAAAGCTGCACATTTAATGCATAAGCATAGTGCACATAAACAAACAGTGACATTGACGCACGGCCCTTAGAATCGATGAAAGCACCGCCCCCTTTACGTTGATAAGGTATTCCTGCCAAACATATTATCTTTTGAAATCCAACTGTAATGTTACAGTCAAATCGAATCCAAATTAAAATTTATTTAAGAATTATATTTTATTTTCAAATATTCCCGCGCATTTTTTCAGTCGGTATGTCAGATTTCTGGCGGTGGGTTAGGGAGACAGTTGGTTCATAGATGGCTTATGCTTCGAAACTTTAACATTGTTGTAACATTTCTCTATTGTTCTGTGCTTCAAACGATGAAATCGACGCATGCATCGCCGCATATTGCAGTGTGTATGGGCGGCTTAATGTGTCATCCAATTAGATAAATGCATCCTATTGGAGCCATTCATTACTAACAAACTTTGAAATTCCATAGAAACGATATTTACCGTAACCGCAAAATGGATAGTACGACCATCCCTAAAATTATTTGGCATCTTATAATTCCTGAGCTTCGTTAAGTCTAAAATATATGCTCGCAAAATTTTCTTTGCCCAAAATAAATACAGCTAATATTATACCTCGAATGCCTTAAGCTTTAATTATTCCCGAAAATATATTATTTTCTTAAACCACAATGTTTACTTAATTCTTGTTCTCATTTCCCTGCAATATCTCCCTTAAATGAGTATATTAAATTAAGCATGAACAGTTTCACTTTCGTCGTTAAATTGGTTGTGGGCGTTTAGATTTGTCCCTATTATACCGGATGACCCAGTTTCTTCCCAAATAAACCTATCGGTTTATTAATTTTGACAAGAGTCATGATCACAGGAAATATTCTAATTTAGGACGCACCAACAACACTACTATAACATGGATTATGGGTCCGTACTTTCAACTTTGGGTCACTTATTTATACAGGGTGTCCCAACTTTCTTTACATACGGAATATCTTCTAGCCTGTAGGTACTTCATATAAAAAAGTTTTCAGACAATTAATCTTTGATATCAACTTTACTTTTATAAATAAAACAATTTGTATATTTTTTATCCAATATTGATAATTATACATGGTGTCCGGTAAGTATATGGCATACTCTCGGGAGCGTATAAGATGGGTCAATATAATCCTAATTTATCATAGAAAAAAAAATTCCTAAAGTGCCCCCTAACGGAGATACCCAGCGACTCTAACTATTGAAGCAACATGAATAATTTAATGAAATCTTAATATTTTATGTAGGCCATAGAGACTAATAAAACCGTACTACTGTAGATGTTTTTAAAAATAAAAATTGGCAAGGATGAGGAGTTATTACCTGATCTAATGTCTCCAAGCACAATGTGCATAGTTAAGCTAAGCTAAATAGAAAAAGAACAAGATTCAGGTTAAACCAGTCCAGTAGCTTTTCTAGGCAAAACGAAGTATAAACTCCAGAAAATGAAGAAAATCCGGAGTGCCCGTTTTATGGTGGAAAGATTTTGCAAAGCAAAAAAATTTAAAAGCAGTGGATACAGTGTAAATCCTGTGGCACATGGTATTATTTGCAATGTACTTTATATGAATCTGGCATCTATTTTTGCGATTTCTGCCAATAGATTATTGGTTTTTACGTTTTTTCTTATATATCTCTCATAAAAAATTATATTATATTCTTATATTCCATATTTGTGACCTTATTTTAAAACAGAGCAAATAATATTATTTTAGTTTTTTTGTCATATTATTTAAAACGTTCTGATTTTTACAAAACCAAGTTGTAAAAATATACATGTTTTCTTATCATTTGTATTTTTCTTGCGTTAAAAAAATAAAAATAATTTGATCAGTTTGCCATTTTAAAAAAAGTATTTCATATTTTTGTTGCCTTTACTCTATTAATAAAAAACCGATATTGTTTTTAATCTTTGACACCTTGTATCTTGAAAACCAGACTTCTTAGGACACATGTTTATATGAACTTTTCCACTTGAATTTGGTTCAGGAATGCGCCATTAAGTAACACCCTGTATAATAAATTGTTTTATGGTTAATAGAATATTCACGAAACTCATTGTTATTTTGTCAAAAATGCAATTATTGATTATTACTTACTTAGTACATTTTGTGTAAAAACTGATTTTTTTCACAAAAAACAACGAAAATACAAAACACTCTCTTCCACGGATTGGTGAAACGAGAAATATTCATTTTTCGAAAAGAACTTTTAGTTTTAAGACAAGTGACAGTGAAGTAATTGGAAAAATGGGAATCTGTTGTTTTGACACAATTCTCATAAATCAAAAATGGCGTTTTTATTAATAACAAGCTGCGATGAACGTTTCCTTAAAATAAGCGTAAATACGAACAAATACAAGAAGAAGGTCAACATATTATTTATAATATCTGGTAAGCCCGAGTTATTCAACTGACAACGCGAAATAAAAAATTCAAATATTTGCCCTTATAAAGAACTTGAGCGGCACAAAAATCACCGCAGGGGATTTCACCTTTATTAACAATTCCTCACATAATCCTCTACTATTTTTTCCTTCAAATCTCTTTTTTATTTTGGGGATATGCAAATCCGCTCAAATATTACCGGGGGGCCAGGACTCCGAGAGGTTAATTAGCTCGGCAATGCCCTTTGAAACCCGCCTTAAACACGTTGTTGACTTTGTATTAAGCAATAAATCCGGCAAAATTGAATTTCTAAATTCCCGGTTATGGCGTCCTTTGTAAATTATTATTGTCATCATAACTGCCGGACGTTTGCCTATATTCAGTTTAAAGGGTACTCAGCCAGGATTACTGAACACTTCATGTAATACATAAATTTTACGATAGATTAAAGCCGCTGAAGTGTAATTGAAAATTTTTAAATAGCCTGTAAAAGCTTTCGAGGCTTTTTGAATTATAAAACATATAATGGGACTTTTACGCACCATGCTAGTGTCTTATTTTTATTTTTTACTTTGATTACTAATTCATAAAACGCTTTTCCTTTATAGTCGATGCAAAACAAAAACCGATGCACGTCATACCCGTGGAGTGACGTCAGTTATCGACAATGCTCCCAGCTTGTAACCAAAATATCCGAGTAAGGGAATTACACAGTTTTTTTTAAAAGAGCAAGATAAATATACAAAAATTTCCCATGGTTTATATATTGGTTTACTGCATAATACCTTTTACCATCGAATTTAGTAGATCTAACACTTCTTTTATTTTCATCTTGCCAAGATCGACCAATGGTACCATTCTGAAAAATTCATGTTTTATCCAATACAACGAATTAGTAAATGAATGCTTCTTATTCTTTTATATATTCTTTCAAAAATACCAGTTGTTTAAATGCTCCATGGGAAAGTTCCATAAACCCTCGCCTCAGTTCATCTTTTTACCATTCGAAGCCTATTTTCTTGAAGGGGCATATTAATAAAACAATAATACAAAGATGTAAGTGCTGTGAACAGTAACAACGGGCCATTGTTATTAAGTTATTCCTGAAAATATCTTATTAAAGTAGCTATAAGCTCTTTGCACCGGCTATTTAAATGCTTCGGCATTTTTTACAAACGGTAAACAACGTAATCGATAGAGATATTATGTATGTGCACTTTTGCTGTTCTTAAAAAAAGACTTTTTTAATACTACTTATAAAAAGATCTGGAGTTTTTGTTAAAAAATAGACGGCACAGCAACATAGAAGCACAAAACAATTAAGGTTAGTTTTCATGAAACGTCCAACAAAGCCAAAGAATGAGCTGGCGCCACCGCAGTTGTGTTGCCAACTATCGGCCAATAAAATTCAAATTATATTAATTTTTACAAGCTTAAACAGACAAAATATTTGCTATAAGTGGGTCCGTATCAAAGAAGAATACTTTAGGTTTGTAGTAAATTTAATATCGCATAAAGTTTTAATACTTTTTGCCCGAATTTAATTTCCTCGTGTTTTCTTACGGACTTACAATTATCAGATGATTGATGACGTGCATCGGTTTTTGTTTTGCATCAACCACAGAAACATCTTATAGTTACTGTTACAGTCTAACCAAGGTAAACGTTGGCGTGCAAACACTTCTAACTGGGGTAATCATAGACCAGTCCTTTCTGCCTATATACCCCAAATCGCATTACGACCTTTTCCCTCGGAAACTGTCCGAACTTACTACGAAGATCATGATGGTCTTCTATGAGAGGGTTTCATTTCTCCTGAGTAGAGATCGTTACTCCGAGGACACGTCCTCTCAATCGTCCCATAGGCTACTAATTTTTTTAATGCTTTGAATCTGGGCAAATTATAATTACAATTTAGTCTTTATTGAACAATACATACCTCTCTCATACTTTTTGATTTTAATATTTCTAATGCTGGTACCCGGTTATATTTAATGGGTTTTAAAAATTTTAATAAATTCTCCAACATGAGAGAATTTTAAACTTTTTCCAAAATATGGGGCATAGCTCCATATCACCATGTTAGTTAATAACACTAACAGTTAATATAAAATTATACTTTTTTTGCAACTAAAGCGATATTATTATTGATAATTGTTATATTAAATGTAAGATCTAAAAACTTTGTTAAAATCCAAAAACTCTCATAATTTAAATAAAAATGAAAGCCTTTCTCCTTCAAATGTTTTAACTTAATTTATTATATTATCCACAATGTTTCTGCACTAGTCTAAATTTCACATTCATAATTGAAGCTTCATTTATATCTGAATTTCAATACAATTATATATGATAATGTGACCAGTTCGTACACCAAGTTTTCAACTTTTACATTTATCATCCTGTGAGTTGTTCTCATTAATGTGAAACAACTTAATACAAAATTAATAACTAAATACTTTGAAAGGACAGACTTATCGACAAATCCAATGATACAAAACTCACACATACGATCGACAATACACAACAACTTTAAATATCCGAAAGATTGGCTCCCACCCTAAAAACACAAAAACAAAAACAATAGAGAAACAAAAAAAAAAAAGTCATGAAAAGTACCAAAACAAAAAACTAATACAACACCAAAAAAAAAAACAACACGGAACAAAATAGCGAAAATAAGCAAGCAAATCAATGAAGAAAACAGAACAATTGCATAGAAGATCATCGCAACAAAGAAATTCCAGTATAGTAGAAGAATAAGCACCAACAAATTTAAAAGAAGTAAAAGCTCAAGGGAGCTGACTTAAGAGAAATACCAATACTAGCTACCAGCTACATTACATTTCCACTAAACTCGATGTTGGGTAAGTGAGGTAAGTCCTACTTAAACCTTATTTTATGTTCATTGTTCGTTCTTAACTTTGTACTATCCTTTTTAGTATCCCTGATGATGAGTGCTTAAGCGCTCAAAATATGTAGGGAGCTTTTTATTTAATTTGATAATCGTTGAATTGTGAAGGAAGACTGCTTTGTTTCATTTACAATATTCTAATAATTTATTTAAGATTATTTCGATTATTCGGAAAATCGATATATCGATTATTTTGCCCATCCCTAGTGGTGAGCTAACCTGTTGCTTAAAGATTCCTAGTGCGAGATCAAGTCGGGTCTAACTCTGAGTCTAGCCTCCAGTACAATATCCGGTATAATTGAAACGTAAATAATTCAGTTCTGGCAATGTCTGACTTTTGCCATGTTGGCTATTTTTAAGGTGGCAAAAGCATTAGTCCTGAAAATAGTCCTAAATTTTTCTAAATGGAAGCTAAATGTCTGTATTTTCCAGTCATACTCTGGCTTCCACAGGTTGAACTTCGACGAGATGCGTTGATATAACAGACCAGAGCAACCTAATAGGAAATGTCACTATGTTTTTCCTCCACCGATATATGTTAGAAATATTCCTGTGCAACCTTAATTTATCTTTTGCTGCGGCCGCTCGTAAGGTAGACAATAACAATAAGCGTCCAAATTGATTTTTAATAATATAAGTAGCATGCAAACAGAAAGTAAGAAGTCACCATTGATGGCAAACGAGTTTCCCATATCTAACGTTCATTCCGCAAGAGATCACAAAACTAACCTCAACTAACAAAAAATTTGATAAAAAGCAGATTTGAACAAAAGAGTAAGATAATGTTCCATGATAGCGCAATTGGTTGACAGAGCTGGTGTAAGAATGCAGTTTGTAGATCTCCTTCTTTCTGAATTATGTATGTGAAATGCAACTCATATTATTAGACATTTTATAAAATATATAATTATCACAACAGACTCTGAGGAGTTTAATCTCAAATTCAATAAAGAAGAAACGTAGAGTCGAGTCTGCATGATGCGGGTTTTTTTTTGGAATAGAAGGACAACATACAATATCTCATCAATGAGCGTAGCAAATTTTAGACATTCTGAGTACACAGATAACAAGAACCATTTTATCCTGGATATGTTCTTCTTCTTCTTGTACCCCTTCTATCGGATATTGGATATCATTAAGGCTATTATAAACTTATTTAAAGCTGTTTTAAATAATTTATTCGTAGTGCAGCCAAACCTATCTCTTAAATCTCGCATCCAAGACATTCTTCTGCGACAAAGCTTTCTTTTTCCTTTAATTTTGCCTTGCGTTATGTTCTCTAGTATAGTGAATTTCCGTCCTCTCATCAGATATTCAAGTCCTCTCTTTTTGGTAGTTAGGACAATTTCTGATCCTGTGTGGATTCATCTGTATTTGTCGCCCTGCCATAAAGCAAGGTGCTGAATACGTGGCCTCTTAACAGTCTTATATGGAATGAGGCATCTCACGGTTGCAGTATAATTTGTTCATGTTAATAAAGGTAGCCCTAACAAATTCAATGAGTCTTTTTATTTTATTGTTTAGTCACATGTTTTGTTTATTATAATTCCTAGGTATTTGTAATTGATTACTTCTTCGAATTGGGTTCCATTTATGTTAATGATTGTAGGATTGTCCGCCGTTCTGCTAAACATCATATATTTAGTTTCTTGAATAATTTTAATACCCTGGTTGTTGCAAGAGGTATTCATGTTTTCATGTAAGTGCTGTAGGTCTAATGAAGCTCTTGCAAGCAGTGAAGTAATGACAGCATAACATCGAATATTAATGATAATTTCTCCGTTAATGACCATTCCTTCATTTGTTTCTAATACGACTTCTTGGCAAATTTATTCGTTACAGACATTAAACAGCAGTGGCGATAGTATATATCCTTATCGTTCTCCCCGTCGAATTTCTATGATTGGCGACCATTTCTGTTATTATTTGATCGTTGGTTCCAGTATAAATTAGGAATTATTTAAGGATCTTTCTAATCAATACCCCTACGTCCAAGAATATTTTTAAGTTTATCGTGACGCACTTTATCAAAGGCCCTCTCAAAGTCTATGACACAGGCGTATACGTTTTGATTTATATCTGAACGTCTTTGTGTGAGCACATTTAGAGTAATGAGAGCCTCTCTGGTACCCAATCATCTTCTGAATCCCATCTGTGAGTCACCGATGTCCGCTTATAGTTTCTGACAGATTCGATTCTGGACAACTTTCAGTATATTATTCATCAGTGATATTGTCCCATCGTCCGAACGGTTTTTTGCGTTACTTTATTAGGTATTATGACAAATGTAGACAGAAGCCATTCTTGGGGTATGATGCCTGTATTACATATTGTGTTAACTAGGCGTACTATTACAGTAATGGATTTATTGTTCACGAATCATAAGAATTCGTTCGTCCACTTACTTTTTTATGTTGGACATAGGCAAAGTCTAGCTGGGTCCTATCGACTTACTACTTTTCCGGATAATTATGAATTTAACTCACTTCCTCACAATATCCTTTGCGGTCCAGTCGACGCAGCCTATTCTCTTTAACTTAAATGTGCAATTTGTCAGTTATTATCGTCTAAGTTGGCACTGGTGGTTTTCTTAAGTTTAACCAGGCCCCGCTTGTGGTCGTTGCTGATTACACTTCTAAGTTGTTGGCAAGTTCGCGCAACTTAACTCGTCCATTATGTTGTATGGTATTAGATATAAAGACCAAATTTCCTGATCGTAGTGTCCGTTTTGTCTTATCAGTTAATAGTTTTGCCAGTCGTATTGCTGTAATCAAGAAAATAATTCACTTAAAGCCAGGTCGTTTGTAGTTTAATGAAATCAAGTCACAATACGTATGTTGCATTACGTTCTGCATATTCCGTTATAAACTAGCTATTATCTAGTCCATTATTGCTATTCGCTCTTCCATTCTCATAATTATATACTACTTGTATGACCAGCTAAATAACTTAGGTTATATAATAATTATGTATATCGGGTGGTACTAGGTGCTCGTAATGACATAAAGATATACTAACTAACTAACTAACCTGAACTAACCATAAAACAAAAACATAATATAGCATAAAAGAAAGAATTAATTTATGTAGCTATACTTGTAAAAAAATTACTTTGTAAATTACATATGCTTGTGCATACATATGTATGTATGTACTAATAACAAGTGTATGTATATAGGAATACATACAAAAAAAAATCCATATTAAAGTAAACATAGTAGAAGTTTGCTTCATATTCTTGAGTTTTGATTTTAAAAGTTGACTCGCACTTTAACAAAACATTGGGAATTTTTAAAGCCATGTTAGCACTATGATACAAAGAAAATAAGAGATATGACACCGCGTAGGAATGGGCAGGAACATTTGTTAAATGTGACGTCACCCTGTGAGTAGGACGATTTTTAACCTTCAAGCGACTCAATATTTTAATGTATTATTTAAGACTTTTTTTAGAGAAAAACTTTAAGATACTATAAAATAAAATGAGGTACACAGTGTTTACGGTTGTCGTTGCAAAAGTTTTTTCTCCCGATATTAAGTTCTTTAGCTTTCCAAAAGACGAAAAAATGCGGGCTATATGGAAAAATGTTTGCAAGAAAGGACGTCTTTAGGAAAAAAAAAGGAAGGAGAATGTAGAAACTATGTTAAAGAGGTAAGTTATAGATATATTTACATGCTCCTTTAATATTTATTACATGTAATTAGTTTGCTACAATAAATATATTTGAGATAAGTAGTGTAACATTACATTTTGTAAATGTTACAATTTAACTAAAGTTATAAATAATATTAAATAATTTGATCAGCTGCAATAAAACCAATCACTGGCCAGGAACGATTTTGGATCCGCAGAACCGGGCATGCATGAACTTTATACTTAAATTTACTTTGAAAGATACTAGAGTTGTTTTGTTTCACATTAGTGACATTCCGAATCATCTAAGAACTACGTTGACGAGTTTAAGGCTAGTCGTTTCTTGGATCGTCGACCTTTTTTTTAGTTTTTATATAGTTTTTGGGGTTTTTTTCGAGTTGGTCGATTTTTTTTTGAAACCGAATCTATAAAATCACGGGCGACGGTGAAAAAGCTCTCTTTTCTCTTGCTCTTCTTTGGCCAACTCATTCGCAGCAAAGCGATTTTAATATTAATTTGTGAATAGCATCAGCATAGTGCTGGATTTTGGGGTTCCATAGGAACTCACTGCTAGAAACAAAGAAGAAATCGTTAAGCTGAGGAAAGCCACAAACGACGTTATCTCAAGAGTTCCCTGTGAACTTGATTTCAAATTTTCACGTTGATATTCAATTGAGCATCAAACTCATGGTTGCTAGCCAAGTTGGAATGGCTACCGTAGGAGTACAGTTTTCTTGAGGAGAGGTACCGGTCCAGGCATTGAACACCCGAGGCAGCCGCACCTGAACAAGGAAACGTCTATGACCAACACGTGTTAGTTGGGGATGGTATGACCAGATATGAGACGTGGAACTGTTAACGAGGGGCCCTACATCGGAACCAGTGTTAATATAAGTACTTTGCTTTAAGTAAACTTGCTTCAACCTTGCAAAATATCTCATATTTAGGGCACTGTTGAAAGTTCGTAACCGACTAGGTGCGATTTAGTAGAAAGTATAATTATTTGGAGTGTCCCGCTATTAATGTGGTACCATCTCGTATTTATTACTTATAATTTGGGTTGCAGGCCCACATTTAATTAATTTTAGGTGTAATATATATCTAGGTCACTGACCTTAACTTATTTTTTTATTGATAATTACCCTTATCTAATCTTAATAAATTATAATTTGGGTTGCAGGCCCACATTTAATTAATTTTAGGAGTAATTTATATCTAGGTCACAGACCTTAACTTATTTTTTTTATTGATAATTACCCTTATCTAATCTTAATAAATTATAATTTGGGTTGCAGGCTCGCATCTATTTGATTTTACATTTTACTGTATCTAGGTCACTGACCTTAATTTATTTTTTATTGATAATTACCCCTGCCTTACATTGAGAATTTATAATTTGGGTTACAGGCCCGTATTCATCTAATTTCATATTCAACTGTATGCAGGTCACTGACCTTAATTTATCTAATCATTAATTAGCTTATCTAATCTTAATAAATTATAATTTGGGTAGCTGGCCTGTATTGACCTCACTTTTATTGCATTTATATTTATTCCGTGCAAACTGGCGCCCAAAAATCTTATTTTATTGTTCCCTTAATAGGTAAGAGCTAACAGACAGAATTTGCTTTCTTTTTTTTTTTAAATCCCACGACCCAGCTCAAATAAATTATAACTGTAGCAAGGTGGCATATGATGAATAGATAAGGGAAGAAAGGTTTAATTTTTTTAATTAATAAAAAGCCAGGATCCTTTCTTTTTAAATATATTACAGTAGAATATTTTGTCTTTGCAAAGTCGATGTTCTTGGTGGTGGTGGTGGTGGTGGTGGTGGTGGTGGCGGCGGTGCTGCTGATAATGATTCCTCGGAAGATGCTCTATGTGATGATAATTTTATGTGTAATGAAGCTTTAGTAGATGCATCTACTCGAGATATTGGGTATATTATATACGTATTATCATAGTTAGAAATAACATATTACAAATTTTCCTTTCTATCGATTTTTTTTGTGCAGCTAAGTACTACTCAGTAAGACATTTTTTACCTCATTTAGGATATAAGTATAAACCAGTGTAAAAATAAAAGTAAAAACTCCCGATAAGAAACCTGATAAAATGAAAATAAACTTCTACTTACAGATCCATGTTGAGAATACGAATATAAAAATAAAGAATAGACAGCTCTTAAAAAAGATAAAACAAATAAAACTCTAATTAGATACTTTCTAAAAATAACTAAAGAATTAAATAATAAAATTTCCCCCAATAAATTTAAAGAAGGGGGAGCAGCTATATTAGATGAACATAATAAAAACCACCATAATGATAACCTAGGAATAATATTAATTATTCCTTTATTTAAATAAATTCTTCGACTAGAAACACGCTCATAAGAAATATTAGCTAAACAAAACAACCCTGATGAGCATAATCCATGCGCTAATATTATTCCTAGAGCCCCTCAATACCCTCACATATTTATCGTTAAAATCCCTCTTAAAGCTAAACCTATATGTGCCACCGAAGAATAAGCAATTAAAGACTTTATATCCCTTTGACGCACACAAATTAAAGAAACAATTACACCTCCTAATAAAGAAACTATAATAATAATAATATTGATTTTCAAACCAATGATTAAAAATAATTTTATTAAACGAAATAACCCATAACCCCCTAGTTTCAACATCACTCCTGCTAAAATCATAGACCCAGAAATTGGGGCCTCAACATGAGCCTTAGGAAGTCACAAATGAATAAAAAACATAGGAATCTTTACAAAAAAAACTATATTTGTACAATAATATAAAATTAAGGTGCCATTTGCAATTTTAAAGTGGTGATGTAGGGCGCCTAGGGGCCCCTTGACTAAAGTATGGCGGTTCTAGTTCCTCCTACTCAAGTAACATTTATATCATATCGCGTTGTTCTAACTTTCGTAGTTTTCGAGATATTTGCATTGAAAGTTTTTAAATTGACACCCTCTATGATCTATCTAATAAAACTTGGTTTTGTTTATGTTTTAAATTGGATTTGAATAATTCGTCGTGTAAAATCCTAGTAACTTTTTATTTGCAGTTATAGACGATTGGAGTGTGCTAACATAAATTGTCCGCCGCCATATTGCAGGTTTACTCGCTGAAATTTCTATATTACTGTGGCAACTCTCTATGGTTCTTTCCAATGGATATCGGATAAAATAGAAAATTACGTACTGACTTTAGCCAATATTTTTTGAGGATTTTACTTTTGTACTTTTAATTTTTGGTTACAAATATGTCATTATATCAATTATTATTTTTGACGCGGTTTATACTACGATAATCGTATTTTGTCGTTTAATGTTGCCCTTTTCTTCATTTGAAAATACTTATATGTACTATGCTACTTAAATATTATGGATCTCCTAGTAATAATTCACTTTGTGCCTGAGGCAGAAGATGGACAGCGGAGAAATCTTCTAACATTGAATAGAAGACCTTTGCGCAATGTGGCAATATTTTTGAATTGTCCGATAATGAATTTAGAAAATGTTATCGCTTAAACAAGAATTTGGTGTGGAATCTTACAGAGAAAATTACGCCTTACATGTACATGGGACCGTGAGTCAGTAGCATGTCTGTTTTTTTGCAGAGTTATGGCCTCATTAAGATTTTTTGCTCAATCATATCAAAGAAGTGTCGGAAATGAAACTCTGCTCTCCGAGGTTTTCATAGCCACTGATGGGTTACATTTTCAATAACGGGAGTTGAACAGGATACCAAAAAAAAATGGATTTTATGGCACAGTTCGGTTATCTTGGGTGCATTGGATGTATCGATGGTACTCATATTGCAATTAGCAACCTTTAGAAGATGAGCATCTTTATTTTAACCATACCTAAACGGTGCCATTTAAAGAATGTACAAATAATGTGTGATTTAAACTTAAGTATTCTAAATGTCAATGCAAACTGTGAAGGTGCCAATCATGACCCTTTTATCTGGAGCAATTCTGCTACCCATTTAGTGAAAAATTATGGAAGAGCTAACAGAAATAGCTGGCTAATAAGAGATAGTGGTTATTCAAAGGAATCATAGCTTATGACTTTTATTAGAGGTGTCTCAACGAATTTTCCAGAAGATATTCTGCCACATTAACCCGAGCTAGGAATTGTGCGTAAGAGTAGAGTAGAAGGTAAAATTACCTTTTTGTGTACTCTTTAATTGAATGCTGTGCCGTGGCAATACGTGATGAAATACCCCGCAGGTACCGTTGAAATATATTTTATTGTAGGTGTTGTAAAGAACAGATCTATCTGCATTCTAAAGGAAAATGTTTTTAAGCATAGTCCTCTAAAAGTAGGACAAATTTTAAATGCAGGCTGTATACTGTGTGCTTAAGAGCAAATATTGGAATAGAAAATTCGGAAAATAAAGATATAATAATATATGACCCAAGGGCAGCACCTTGCTAAAAGTTTGGTGAGCTATAGCAGTTTCATTTCTGACACTTCTTTGATATGATCCTGGAGCAAAAAAATCTTAGTATAGGCCATAACTCTGCACAAAGCGGTAACGTTTTCTAAATGTATTATCAGGCAATTCAAAACATATCCAATTTACACAAAAAACATCATTAAACGGCGAAATACGACTATCGTCGTACACACAGCGGTTTCCGCGAGTCATCACATTCTGATTTAACCCGGTATAACGGCACCTAAGCAAATATCTTAATAAATACAAATTAATCTAAATAAATGTTTTGAAAATCGGATTAAAAATTGGAAAAATATGAAACAACAAATTTAGCCAATATTTTAAGATAACGGAACTTTGTGCGTGGGAGTTGGAAAAGGGCAAACTAGGTTTCGTTAAGTTTTAAATACGAACATACATCTTGCGCCATGGAAAAAATTGCATGTAAGATATTAAATTCAACAACAATAAGGATCATAACTCAAACAACCTGGGTTTTAAAATCTTAATAGCTTAGCAAGTTTACGACGCACCGTTTTTACCTAGGAAAAATGATATAGTAATCTAGAAAACCCCATGAAATAGCTTCTCGAGGCAATATGTTCAGCACATAATGGCAAATTAAGTCATTTTCTGAAAATTTATTACTTTAATTTTCCCAAGAAAGTAGACACTGACTTTAAATTCTTAAAATTTAAGGTGGCTTTTCCTCTTGGTCCCTACCACTTTATTATTTTCTTTAAATAATAGGTAAGACCAGTGCGGAAAAATCCTATTTTTAGTCACCTTTTACTGCTTGCTATTAAATAAACTACTCTGCAAATGATGTTCAAAACATAAATTAGAGCTGTTAAGGTGCGTATACATTTGCGAGCCGCTCGTGAACCGTTGGTGGAAAATATTTTAACAACGGACTTCCAGCGATTCATGGAAAAAGAAGAAACCAACCGCGAAACACCGGTAGCACAGCTTTCTGTGATAGTAGTAATTCCACAAATTAGTATACATGATGTCTTTGCGCGAGCAAAATTACTCGACTTTGGTGATGAGGGGTGCGACTTCACTTTTTAGTTATGGATAGTTTTTGTAAGAAGAAGAGGAAATAACGACGTTAGTGGCACACACTATACACATAGAATAGAATAAGAAAAAGATAAAGAATATACTTAAAATCACAAGAAATAAGAGACCGATGCAAGAATCTCAGTTTCAATACATTTTCCTCTGACCACTTCATAATTACATAAAAACGGTGAAGTAAAATTAAAAACCTGGACGTTCGCGTGTAGAATAAAAAACAACAAACTACATCCATGTCACAATGTGAACTGAGAATGCAGCTCTGTGAGACTTTGATTGCAATGTTTAGTTTAAGGGTTGCTCGTAAAAGTTAAAAGACAGTCATCTATTAAAAATAAATAATAATAATTGGATGTCTCAGGATCATCTTGTAGTTCAAATAAATTACAACTCCTCCATAACACCCCATAAAGGCAAATTTTTACAAAATAACACCGTTTAACACCAAAAATGTTTCATTCATGTTTCACTCTCAACACCGATGTTTTTAACAGTGATGTTTCATTTTCGACGTTTTTTGATACCATCGATGTTTATTTTGAACATCGAAATATCGAGATAAAATCTGAACTGAAACCTCCGAACGGTATAGTATCAAGTCTCATCGCAATTCAAAACTATGGCGCTACGAGTTCAGTCAGCGTCAGTATTCTTATTCTTACTCGCAATTGTACGAGGTTTCCGCTGCTCCTTTCTTTGCGATTCCCAGTTCCCATAATCAGAAATCGCCGACAAACTAGCCGCGTGGAATATTTCGGTGATGCAGAAATATTTTTCCTAACCATCCGCACGAGTCCCACCACCTGAGGAGTCCCAGATATTATTGCGAAAAGGTGGATTGGATGCTGGTTAGCGCCTATTTAGCCAACAAAAGTATATGTATAATGCTATAAGCACTTAATTTCATACTTCCATCCGTCCAATCCACCTTTTCAAAATCGAAGAAAATTTTGATGTGTGTACCTATTCATAAATCGCCGACGTATTAGTCTAACATGTCTGGACTTTACAAGTCTATTATTCGCAGCACCGAACTGTTCCGAGCGGCTAATGTGTCGTCTATTTCTGAATATTCGAGCTGGGAATCCCAAAGAAACGAGCAGGGGAAACCCCGTACAATAAGCATAAGAATACTGACATTGACTGAATTCGTAGCGCCATAGAATTGCATTAAGACTTGATACTATACACTTCGGAGGGGAGTTTTATCTCAAAGTTTCGGTGTTTAAAATAAACATTGATGGTATCAAAGAAAACATTGAACATTAAACATCGGTGTTAAAAACATCGATGTTGGGAGTGAAACATGAAAGTTTTTTGCCTAACTCTGTATATTAAAACAAGAGCTAATAAAAAATTTGTCCGTTTTTCTCGACCCAAAGTTAATGAGATTTGGCTATTTAGAACCAAGAAATAGACAGATTAGAGGTGTGTCGTTCATGAATGATTCGTTCAAAATGAACGAATCACTTCACTGAATTGAAAGAATTAATTCATCGTTCCTAGGGGATTCGATTCTTTTTTAATTCACCAATTCAGGAATAATTTAAAAAATTGATGAACCAAAGTCGCATTTCATTCACTTATTCGAAACTCGAAAGGGCGATTCACCAGTTCAGTAATTCATTAGTTCGCAAGGCCGCAGTTCGAACGCTCGAGTTCGTGAGTTGGCCTATTCATTATTCATTCAAGACATTTCAAGAACGTAAACATTGGGCTCAACATTTGGGTATTTTGGTACCACTTATGGCAACAATCTTCGTAACAAACGAATGACTGACAGTTATTTAAACAAACAAATCGATTCAGCATTTTCGAGTTTAAAACGTGAAATTGTTTAAAAGTAGGTAAGTGAGTCATTTAAAAACCAATCATTTTAACTGAATTAATCAAAAGAATTGATTCACCAAGAAGAATCGAACTTCCCACCTCTAAGACAGATCTTTGTTTTTTATTGGGCTGTTTAATTGTTCAAAATAGAAGTGGGTTGTGATACATTTTATTTCACATACAAGAAACATTTTCGTATCGAGTAACATCCTTGCACTATTATTATTACCTACGATGTTCCAACATTCGGAGGTAGGAGGTACTTGCCCTGCCCCCTTCCCCTTTCTGAACTGTCGCGATCGACGTCCATGTCAGTATAGTCAATAGTCATTTAAGAAGCTTCGGTGCTTGTTTGGTGGTTCATAAATATAAACGCCGTTAGGTTATATCAATATACCACTAAAATTAATAATATTATTCATAGAATTTAATCACAAATTATTGTAAATATTAGATACTTATCCGCATGCATATGAGATAATGTGCGTTTTTTAAGTCAGATCCAATCTTTAACTTCTTTTCTTTCAACGTTCAACTATTCGGCTGGTCATCATTAGATAACTGTTGGGGACAGGTATTTTTGGAACTCAAATTGTCGAGCAGAGATAATTTTGTGTTTGTCCGGGAAGTCTATCTATCTCTCTCTTTGAGTGATTTTTCTTATATTTTGCTAATATTAGAAATAAGGCTAATTTTCCACCCTTGCCCGTATAGTCTAGAAATAAAGGAAATACTTTTTCTTATTATTATTACACATAACATAGTCTATATTTTGATAGTAAGTAAAAGCACTATAGTTTGAAACGAAAGACCAATTTTATTTTTACGTTTTATTCAATTTATATTGTCGATTAACTTCAAATTAAGTCATTTTCTTGGAAAACCGCCAAGATAACTGTATTTTTAACACATTTGTTTATTAAACATGCTTTTAAACCTACACATTATGAATCATTGCATTTTGAGGATGCAATGTTTTGTGTAATTGGAGATTTTTGAATGAATACTTAATATAAATTTTAAAAGTAAGCACTAAGGTTTACGATTCAATTTTAGTTTACTAATTTTTATTGATGAAAATTACACTTATATTTTTGTCGGCCAGGTTGATTAAATGAAAGATTGACCCATTCAAACTTTATCGTTAAAGTAATCATTCATCATTGTGAGTTCAAACGTATATAAATTTTGAATATTTGCCAGTCAACTGAAATAATCCGACTTTGGTGCTTTTCGCATACAAAGCTATCTTGTTTTCTGTTTTTTTGTTGATGAAATTTTGCGAGAACACGGTCATGAGGTTTTGCGGTTACCACCGTTTGCCAATTTAATGCCATAAACCTAATTTGGGCAGGCGCAAAATCGTTTTATGAAAAAAATGGTAATGGTCTAAGTTCAGATAAGGTAGAAGAACTTTGGAAAAACTCCCTAGCACAAATTACGGGGGACTACTACTGGTGGAACACAGAAAAAGTATTGGATGTTTTAGTGGAACCACTTATTATTTCAAATGCAGAACATAGTGAAAGTACTACTGAAGATAAATTTGACGAATCAGAATTTGACGAGTTTTGAAGCTGTGTTTATTTTTTATTTTCTTTTTATTTTTCAACCTCTATTTTAAATTCTGTAATGATAGTTCAATTAGAAAAATGCCCCACATAAATTACTGGTCCATGGTGGCCTTAAAGTTAGTTTGACTTTTCTTCATTGGTATACTTCTACTACTTTCATGGACAATCCTCTGTGTAGGTCCTAAACTTAGTTTAAGAACTTCCAAGACTTTCTGTGTAATAGATTGGGGAATTGATAACTTCAATTTTTGAAGTAACCTATTAAATTGAGAACATTTTTTTAGCCAGATATTACACAACAAAAATTTAGCCAATGTGTAATTTAATTAGAGTTTTTTTGATATTTAAAATATAATATTATCTGCTGAAATAAACTAAAATTTGTTTAATTTATCTAACATTCTATTCACTTTGTTTCTTTAAATTACAAATAATTAAAAAAACTATAATTATTAAAAAGATATACTTATTCAAAAATCATATTACATGCAACCCTCTGCAACAATGCCTTGCGACATTAATTTCATCATTATCCATGATAAGTTTGAATTTTGCCATAAAAACAATTGCAACTAAAAAGTTTTCGCGTGTTTTGGGACTAACGTGAATTTTTGAAATTGGCGGAAAAAAGGAAATATCTTTTTTTAGATAAAATTAAAATAAATTTTTATTTGTTTACTACTACCTAGCTTACTGCGTCGTGTATATAGCATTTTATATATTTTTTGTTTTTGTGACTTGTGTAAACATATTGTATGTATATGTACCAATAAATTATTTTTCCAATAATATATATATATATATATGTATCGGTCCATCGTTGTTCCCTCCATGATAAACACCAGGCGGACCGACCTCCGGTATTTGGGGGAGGAGCCTTATTACGTCTTTCAAGAGAGGGGTAAAGAATTGTACCAAAAAAAATTATATATATTTCCAAGTTAAAATGTAGTATTAGTTCCCTCTGAATTAATATATTTTAATTATGGTAATTACTCGTAGTTCCCTCCAGCGCAGTTGCCATTTTGTGGAGGGCGCTACGTGTTATTATTATTGTGTCCTTATATTCTTTAAAGGTTTAATGAAATAGGGTATTCGTGAAGGTTTAGCTGGCGCGAAAAAAAATAAAAGTGTTGAAGTTTCTAAGACAAACATATTTATTTATTCTTTTATCTTAATATTTATTGAATTTTTGACTTAACTGGACCATTTCGTTAAAGTTTTTGATAATAATAAACTCTTTTATCTATCATCTTTTATCACAATTCGCTAACGGGTTTAAGGCGGCCGATTTGTACCAATCCTGAATAATTGATTGTTGACGGTAAGCTTTATCATCTACCAAATTTTCAACTCGCTAACCCCTTAAACAAGGATACTTCACCTTTGACATTTTTTACATTACAGAGATAAGTATCCAACTTTTTGGCGCTATTTGGATTTTTCTACGCAGATTCAATTTTATTTTTAATCTGTACTCTGCAGGTAGAAAGGGTATAATTGTAGTGATGGTCTAGAATACTGATTTGCCCCATAGCTATGATTGCGGCAAATATATAGACGTACAAACTCCAGTCATAAGGGTTGTATTGTTTGTGTACCTCTTTGGAATGTATAATTTCCAATCTTCAACGGTAAAGGTTTTTTTTATAAAAAATATTGTATGCCGTATAAACTGGAAATAAACAATACAATTCGATTTATTTTGAGGCACTATAGTAATGCTGTCCAGATGTAATTTATTGCCTTCTTAATATAACACCACAGTCTTACAGTGGTTATGTTTTGTTATAAATACTATATCGTTATATAACACTCTAATGAAAATATTGTTATGGATAAACGGAACCTATCCATGATAAGTAAGACTAAAAAATATCAAAAACTGATTTGGATAGCTTGCCAGATTGAGCTAGTCGGCCAATTCGCTGCAGATCCATTTTCTGCTTCTATTCCGACAGTCGCCTAGCTGATGTATATTTCTACTGGTTCTATGCACAAAAATTTTAAGAAGAATAAATTCTTTCCTCACAAAATACAAATTTTACACGAACTCGACGAAAACGATTAAGATAGAAGGACCAAATTTTGTGAATTAATATGCCAAAGGATTGACGAAGACCCCACCTTAATAAAATAATGTTTTGCTTTAGCGACGAGTCAACTTTCTTTTTGAATGGGTATGTTAACAAACACAATAATTAAAGGTATTAGGATAATAAAAATTCAAGATTTTTTTCGGGAAGACCACACTAAATGTTATGATGATGGTTCCAAGACCAAAATGTTCCGGATTTAAAATCGCCCCCCCTCCCCCCCCGATCGATCTCAAGCGAAATTATCCAAACATCCACCATGTCCAATAGGCGGGTTCTTCGAACAGCATTCAAAATGAAAATGGTGTGACAACTTCTTCTTCTTAACGTGCCATCTCCATCAGTGGAGGTTGGATATCACAGTAGCAAATTCTTCTCGGTCTTCGGCTGTTCTAATAAGCTCTTCAAAGTTCAGTCCAGTCCATTGGCGTATGTTTCTCAGCCATGATAGTTTCTTCCTTCCAAGGCCACGCTTGTCTTCGATCTTTCCCTTAACAATAAGTTGTGCGTAACGATATTTAGGGTTCCTCAGAATGTGTCCCAAATACGCTGTTTTCCGGATCTTTACGAGTTTAAACAGCTCTCGTTCTATCCCCAGCCTGCGTAGAACTTCTTCGTTTGTGGTGTGCGATATCCATGTTATTTTGAGCATTCTACGGTAGGTCCACATCTCGAAAGCTTCTAATTTATTAATGGTTCGTGCTTTAAGTGTCCATGTTTCGGCTCCATACAAGAGGGTAGACCAAACGTAGCACTTCGAGAGTCTTAAACGCAGACTTAGGCTGAGTCGTGAGTCGCAGAGTAGCTTCCTAAGTCGCACGAAGCAGTTTCTGGCTTGTTCTATTCTGCATCTTATTTCTACGTCAGGATCCAACTTGCAGTCCATCCAACATCCCAAATACTGAAACCTATCCACCTGTTCCAGAACTTCGCCGTTTATTTGAATTGGTTGTGGGACATTTTTTGATTTCTTGATGGTCATAACCTTGGTTTTCTTTATGTTTATTTTCATGCCAAATGCTTCGCAAGCCATGTGAACATTACTGAGGAGTCGTTGTAGGCCCAGATCCGAGTCTGCGATCAGGACAGTATCGTCGGCGTATCTGATGCTATTCACGCCATTAACCTTAACTCCGTCTGAAGAGTCCGCCAAAGCTTCGCCAAATATTAATTCCGAGTAAAGGTTGAACAGTAGTGGTGATAAAACGCAGCCCTGTCTAACACCCCTGTGGATCTCAATTTGCTCGGACGACGATTCCTCAATTTTAATTCTGGCGTTCTGGTTCCAGTATAAATTCTGCAACGGTGTAGTGTCTTTCTCGTCCAGATTCATGCCACGAAGAGAGTCCATCAACAGGTCATGTTTCACTCTATCAAATGCTTTCTCAAAATCTATGAAGCAGATGAAGAGGTCTCTTTGTTGATCATAGCATTTTTGTGCTAATACCAGCAAGCTAAACAGGGCCTCTCTCGTACCCATTCCGCCCCTGAAACCAAATTGGTCATCTCCAATATTTGCTTCGCATTTGCGAGAGATGCGGTTAAGGATTATTCGCAGCAGAACCTTTAAAGCAAGTGACAACTTAAGTTATTAAAAGACCCGAGATTACCAGCTTCCAAATTGACTTCTGCAATTTAAGAGGACTGAACTCGAACATCAATGCAGTTCATCAATATCAACAATCTACCAAACCTCATGTACTTGCACTAACCGAAACAAAGGTCACATCATCATTTAGTACCGTTAGCTATTTATATCCTGGATACGACTTTCATCACCGATTTAGGCGCCATTTTGGCCTTTGTCTCTTTGTCCGCAGTGATATTTCTTGTCGACGGGAGAAGACACTCGACCCTAATGACTTTGATGTAATGTGCTTTAAAATATTAATGCAGGGAATTACTAAATTCATCTGCTGCCTTTACTGGCCGCCAAGCGATACCCATTACAGAGACTTGTTCTCCTCTCCTGCTAAGTCGACTTCTTGCAAACCCACCATCCCAATTCCGAAGTTGTCATCCTTGGCGACTTTAACGTTCGTAATATTAACTGGCTCAAATACTCAAACGCAACCGACAAGTAAAGTCACGAAGTCATCAGCTCTAACCTCATCCAACTCGTAAGTGAACCAACTCGGATTTCAGGCCGAGATGGCGATGTTGCTAGTTTGTTGGATCTTTTCTTAACTTCAAACCCCGAGTTTTACACTGCCACCTTGAGGCCTCCGCTGTGAATGTCTGACCACAACCTCATTTCGGCACTGAACAAACTACCAATTAGTGCCGAACAGCCTTCTAAACTACGTAAGATCTGGCATTATACATCAGCTATATGGGATGGCCTAAAGGATAATTTTTTAACCTTTCATTGGCAGAAAGTTTGTTTTACCTCTAATGATCTACCCATCCCTTTCTTAAGAAAGTGCCCTTCTAACAACAAGCCTTGGTTTATCAAAAATTGCGAACGAGCTGTTAAATTACCAAATTATTTCTACCGACAATGGCGTCAAAACCCTACCTCCGAAAATCGTACCATCTTTGTTAACGCTCAAAACTAATGCAGGCAAGCGATAAACCAAAGCAAGAAAGCACACAACCAGAGAATCAAAGACAAACTTCTTAAAGGTCCTAACGGCTCAAGATCATTTTGGTCGGTAGCTAAGACCGTCAGTCAGAACTTTACCAAGTCAACCATTCCACCTTTGACATGTTCTGATGGCACCATTGCGACCAAAGCACAGAAAAAAGCAAACTTACTGGCGGAACTATACTCTTTACATTCAACGGATAATTTTCAGGGAAAAGCTCTACCGAACACTCCCCCTGTAGAATCGGGAATGCCCTTAATTGTTTTCCTGCACCGCTATGTTAAACGAATCTTGAGAAGTCTTGACACTAAAAAGGCTTCTAGTCCTAACGATATTCCAGTCATTGTAATTAAGACATGCGGTGACGAACTGACACCGGTATTTTGTAGACTTCTTAACTTATTTTACAAAAAAGGAATATTCCCTCTTGCTGAAAAACTGCGCGAGTCCAACCCATACCTAAAAAAGGCAAGAATACCTTGCCAAACAACTATCGTCCAGTCGCATTGCTTTCGTTTATATCAAAAGTTATGGGGAAGGCTATCAACGAAAAACTATTAAAATACCTAGAAGGCTTCAACATTATTTGTGACCGCCAGTATGGATAGTCTAGTCTAGATCAACAGGAGACCTTCTCGCTTATGTTACTTGCGTTTGGAACAACGCAATAGAGCATCATGGGGAGTCCCGGGCGGTAGCACTGGACATTTCCAAGGCCTTTGACCGAGTATGGCATGAGGGGCTTCTAACTAAAGTGAGAGCATACGGGATGCCGGTTCAGTTTTGTTAATGGCTTTCAAGCTTTCTTAAAGACCGTTCTTGTGAGTGGCGATGGACGGATTTATTTCAGACACATTTAACATCAACGCCGGAGTCCCTCAAGGTTTTATATTGTCACCCACCCTCTTCTTACTTTACATTAACGATCTTTTGGAAAAAACTAAAAATCCTATGTATCGCTTCGCCGATGACAGCACACTTGTTTCATCTTTTACTTTGGATGCTCGGACATCGGCTGCCAATGCCCATCTCTATAGGCAGCAAGCGGTCTCACATCTCAGCAAAGACCTGAAATAAATTCTGTCTGAGGGTGACAGTGACCAAGTAGAACTTAACGCTAAAAAACCCAGGCGGTAGTTTTTTCTAAAAAAGATAATGTTGAAAAACCGGATATAGTCATGGCGGGACACTCGATTCCCTTGGCTTTATCAATTCATTTATTGGGCGTCAATTTGGATAGTCATATGTCTTGGCATAGTCACGTTGCGGCTATTGCTAGGGCAGCCTTGCCGACGCTTGGGATACTTTTCCGAACTAAGAACCTCTATACACTTCAACAACTATTGATGTTCTATCAAACCCAAGTTAGAGCATCGTTGGGGTACTGTTCTCATATTTGGGGCTCTGCTCCTAAACGATCAAGCGTGCTATCTATAATAAATGTACCAAGTTTGGTTTGGATCGGCCGTTTTTATATCATTGGTCAATGGTTTTTTGTAAAAAGTATCATGGGTAACGTACTACTGTTTAAAGTGTTAGTGAGTTAAAACTATAGTAAATGATAAAGCGTATTATCTAGAATAGATGTGCCAAGTTTGGTTAGGATCGGCCGTTTTTAAACCTTGTGTCAATGGTTTTTTGTAAAAAATATCAAAGGTGAGGTTCCCTTATTTGAGAGGTTGGCAACCTAAAATTTTAGCAACCGATAAAGCTTACTGTCTACAATAAATGTGTAAATTTTAGTTTGAATTGTTCGTTTTTAATTCCCTGGTCAATGTTCTTTTGTGAAACATATCAAGGATAAAATACCCTGATATAAGGGTTAGGCTAGTTGAAATTTTTTTAGATGATAAAGCTAAGTAGCTACAATAACTGTTTCGACTTTTGTTCAGATTAACCGTTTTTCAACCCTAGGTCAATGTTTTTTTGTGAAAAATATTAAGGGTAAAGTAGCCTTATTTAAGGGGTTGAAGAGCTGAAATTTTAGCAAACCATAAAGCTTACTCCCTGCAATAAATGCGCCAAGATTGGTTCGGAGTGACCCTTTTTAAACCCTCGGCCAATAAATTTCTAGTCGATAAATAATTAGGTACTCCCCACTCGCATCTTATATTTGATCATAATTTTTGCGGAACAATATTAAAAACACATGTAAAACATTGTTGTCGGATTTCGGAGGGAACTAAATCGACTAATTAAATTGAAATCTTCTATAACATTCTGGAGGGAACTTAGAACGAAATATGTAACCTACAAACTCGATTACAGCGCCGCCGGCAATACGTCGAACTAAACCATCCATTGTCAAGATAAATATGCACAAATTACCCTCCAGGCAATTTTTCGTCAGTTGCTAGGAGGAAGCTTGGACAATGGTTCAAAGTGAAATTCAAGGCAAAACGTAGTTCCCTCCACAATCTGAGGGAACTTGGTCATATATGAGGGAACTACGAATGATATATTTGTAGTTTGGAGGGAAGAACGTAGGGGTTATACATATATATATATATATTAGTTTAGTTGAGATAAATGTACATAAAAACATTCAAAATTATATACAATGTAAAGTAAAGACCAGTTCTGATGTTTTAATTTTTCTCTATTAAACGACCATTCCTATTTACCGTCCAACATTTGATTCCCGAAGGTAGTCGCTAGTCAGAGGTTTTACTATATATTTTTTATCTAATTGTCTACCATCATTTTAGTTATTAATTTTTTTAAATATAAAATTATTGTGTCGACCGTGTGCAACAATACGAACGCACCCCTGAAAAATTAATTTTGGAACGAGACCCGTCACCCGTCATTTTTATTATGACTGATAGTTTCAAATTAATTGTTTATTATATTTATTAAACGTATTAACTTTTAATTTTATGGAAAATCAGCTGTTCATATACCGCCATGTTGGTTTTAATATTTTGAAACATTTTTGAAACCTCCGATTCTACTGATTTGATTCAGAGATTATGGGCGCCTAGTTAAGTGGAAGCCGACTTTACTTAGTGAATATAAAAACTTAAGAAAAATTATTGTACACAAAGGTAGTAAAACTGGTATCTTATTATAAGCCAAAAGGCAGATTTAATGAAAATAATAGTATATTATTAACCAAGGTTTAGACAGCCATCATTATTGTCCGAGCGGCACGACGAGGGATTTAAGACGCGAGGGCTATAATCTGTCGAAACCGTGGTTAATATAATATTTTTTCCACTACTTCAAACTTTTATAAGACATTTATCTTTATAGTATTAATAATTATAAAAAATTATAGGTAGGTATAAGTATTAATTTATTTTTGACATTACTGATTTTAAGCTTTATTACGACCCCAATCTGTCCTCCTAATGAATATGGCGAATTATTGTCTCTTATACCCTATATTTGTTATTGATTGTATCGATATTTTACAATATCCAGCATCTCTAATAATCTAATATGTATTGATGATTATTTGGTTGCCTAACCACAAGAAATTACCTTTCAGGTTATTCATGTTTATGAATTCATGTTGTAGAATCAAAAAGTCAAGTTACCCGCGTTCAAATAGATTCTTGAAGATCGGTCAATAATGAATTTCAATGCCTTATTATTGACCATGGTCGTTAATAATCGCTCAACAATGGCGATGTTACAGGTTAGTAGTGGAAAAAATAGATTTTATAGGACAAGCTTTAATATTGTATCTAGTTTTTACAAAAGCAAATTTATGATAAACAACGAATTCTAAATCCGTTTCTATTTACTTTTCTCTTATGTTATTGAACATATCAAAAACAAATTTGCTTTATATTGAAAACAAAGCAACCGAAAGCTTACTAAGATCCATTTTTGATTGCCTTTTGTTCTCCATATTTCAATTCAATATTTTTATCTTAACAGCGAGAAAATTGTTTACTGAGACGTAAAGACTTTGTTCTTATTAACTGGCAAACATAAAACGCCACTGCCAATTTATTATCATATATGTTAAAGAATAACTTTTATTTATATAACAAGCAACTTTTAAAGACTATATGTACCGGGTGTATCCTCATATTTTAACAGAATCTAGCAACTTTGCTTTTTTGATATTGAAGAAAAATTTTCAAAAAGAATTGTAGGGATTAATCCAAACCGTCAGAATTTGCTGCCGAAATAAACAACTGAGCACTACGGGTGCATATTTTGACTTATTGTAATTTTAGAGTGGCAAAAAAGTACCGCATAATGCCTGGAACTTTTGAATTACCTCGTATACAAAAAAGTCACATTTATGAAAGTTGTTCAGTAAATTATTCCCCACATTTCTACCTGCATGAATTTTTCTGTCATTTCTGGTTTGGTTGCCATAGAGACTAACTTACTTTTTTTAAATGGAACACCGTGCATATTATTGCATTATTGGATTCTACTGGGAAAACACTGAATTTTTGAATTTCAATTTTTTATTTATTTAAAATTGTTACAAACTTTATAATAACAAAATAAATAGCCTAGAAAATTGAACAACTTAACATCGGAATAATAAACAAGTGAAACCTTTTCAGTAAATCGGGTGTTCAAAATGACCACCATTTTCTGCTAAGCAGAGCGCCAGTCGATCCTTGAACCCGTCTAAAATGTTTAAAAAGAAGTCCTCTGGATTGGCTCGAATTTCACCACTAATTCTGACTTTTAAAGATTCTAAGTCATTTGGACGGTTAACGTAGACTTTGTTCTTTAAGTGTCCCCACAAGAGAAGTCGAGCGGGGTTAAGTCTGGGGATCGCGCTGGCCAGTTAATAGCACCTCTTCTGCCTATCCAACGTCCTGGAAATTGTTCGCTCATGTATTATCTAACATTTGCCGCATAATGCGCAGGTGCTCCATCTTGCTGGAACCGTACCTGTTCGTTTATGCCATTATTTACACCCGGTTAGACCATTCTGCAAGAAAGAATTATGTGATTCCTGAGGAGGTCCAGGTATTTTTCGTCATTCAAATTACCATCTATAAAAAAAGGTCTCACAATATGTCTACCAACTATGCCCGCCCAAACATAAACTATTTCGATAATAACAATAATTGTGTCTATTAACAATGCCATTTAAATGGAAAGTAGATTCATCCGAAAAAATGATATTTGTTGCGAAGTTATTATCGTTACTGCATCTTTCCATCATCAGCTCACAAAATTCAGCTCTTCTAACAAAATCGTCCTTTTTCAACTCGTGCACCAACTTTATCTTGTAGGAATGCAACTTCTCCTGTTTAAACAAATTTTTCACTGACTGATGAGACACATTAAAATCCATTGCCATTGGCCTGGATGATTGTGTTAGATTTTCATGTATTGAGAGTATGATATCCAAAGCTTTCTCTCCACCGGTTGCTGTTTTAGGTCGATCTGGTCTAGCGGCTTCCCTAACACTGCCTGTTTCTCGAAATTTCTTTACCACTCGACACACCGTTGACTGATTTATTGGAGGCCTATTTGGCTATAATTCATTGAAAAGTTGACAAACCTGATATTGCGATCCCTTCATATTTCCGTATCCGCTCATTATTAAAATTTTAACTCGTTGTTTCTTATTCAGATAATAGATAGTGTAAACAAATTCGAAATCAGATAACAGTAAATTAAACAGGAACTCAAAATTGACACCTCTTCGGTCGCTGTCATGAAAACACCTTGACTCAACTGTGGGTATTAGGTAGGAATAATTATAATTAGGAAGTTTTTCATTTTTGAGCTGTCATTATCTCGGAAACACTTACAGATAGGTGAAAATTTAAAATACAGAAATTTCAGAGTTTTCCCAGTAGAACCTAAATATGCAATAATATGCAGGGTGTTCCATTTAAAAAAGGTAAGTTAGTCTCTATGGCAACCAAACCACAAATGACAGAAAAAATTCATTCAGGTAGAAATGTGGGGAATAATTTACTGAACAACTTTCATAAAAGTCACTTTTTCGTATAGGAGGTAATTAAAAAGTTACAGGCATTATGCGCGACTTTTTTGCCACTCTGTATATGACTTGCCTATAATAGTCACTTCAGCTCTTGTTGAAATATCGGCAATGAAATAAAAAAATTATGAATTTGGTCACTGAGAAAAAGATTCAATTAGGATAACATTAAACGAATTCATTCAATAAAAATATTTAACTGAGAACGAGCAAGAAAATATTTTATTCCCCGAATAAAATTATTTTATTGATAAATTTAATTAAACACGTAAAACACAAACACGTAATATTACATTATCACAACTTACGTCTAATTCGATCAAACTCGATAATGATTCCGTCAATTGAATGTGTTTTCGGGTGTAATACCACGAGTGCTTTAAAATTATCCGGTTAGTTTTAAAGCACGCATGGTATTTAAAGGATAATTCACCTCACTTTTATTGAACCAATCAAAACGCTCATTTTCATAGCAACCACCTTGGTAACGGTCGTCTTACCCGATAAGACTACCGCTAGCTCGAAAAGACGCTTTCGAAAAGACGCTTGTAGCTTTTTTACTTAAATAAAAAATTAGTAACACCTCTAACTTGTATATTTACCTTTATCAGACGGCCTTCATTTTTATGTTCAGTAAATTATCCAATAAAATACACCTCTAGAGGCGGTTTCTTATCTTCATATCTTCGTTTTTCACTCGAAACTTGATTTTCCAAGAAAATTTTCACTCAATGTAATTTTTACTTATAATCAAAGATAAGACCCTCGAGCTAAAGCTCTCGGGATCATATCAGATTATAAGTAAAAATTACATTTCGTAAAAATTTGTCAGAAAATCGATTTCTTGTTAAAAACATCGGTATTACCGATAAGACGCCTCCTCTATCGGTATATTACTGTTGATAATTCACCTCACTTTTATTGAACCAATCAAAACGCTCATTTTCATAGCAACCACCTTGGTAACGGTCGTCTTACCCGATAAGACTACCGCTAGCTCGAAAAGACGCTTTCGAAAAGACGCTTGTAGCTTTTTTACTTAAATAAAAAATTAGTAACACCTCTAACTTGTATATTTACCTTTATCAGACGCCCTTCATTTTTATGTTCAGTAAATTATCCAATAAAATACACCTCTAGAGGCGGTTTCTTATCTTCATACCTTCGTTTTTCACTCGAAACTCGATTTTCCAAGAAAATTTTCACTCAATGTAATTTTTACTTATAATCAAAGATAAGACCCTCGAGCTAAAGCTCTCGGGATCATATCAGATTATAAGTAAAAATTACATTTCGTAAAAATTTGTCAGAAAATCGATTTCTTGTTAAAAACATCGGTATTACCGATAAGACGCCTCCTCTATCGGTATTACTGTTGAATATTTCACGAATCCAAAAACATTCATTTTGTCAACTTTGAAATAATAAATAGAAATTTGTCAACAAAGTGACACTGACAAGTGGTATTTTCGTTTTGGGTGTTTTCGATTTTGTATATCCGCTGTAAGTTTTCGAAAATACCATATGGGATTTTTTATACGTGAGTGGAATATTCACATAAATATTTCAAAATAATTGTGTCAAAATAGTCACACTTGCGCTGTTCTTCCGTTTTGTCTTCATTTCTTTTACTTATAGATCTAGTGTAACTAAGTTTAGTAAATTTTGTATATCCGCTTTAAGTTTTCGAAAATACCTTATGGGATTTTTTATACGTGAGTGGAATATTCACATAAATATTTCAAAATAATTGTGTCAATTAAGTCACACTTGCGCTGTTCTTCCGTTTTGTCTTCATTTCTTTTACTTATAGGTCTGGTTTAACTAAGTTTAGTAAATTATAACTTACGATATTAAGTAATTTTGCAACAACTTAGTCTTTACTGTTATAGCAAACATTATGTTCCTATAATGCTTTATTCTGAAAGCGCTGAATATTCCAATGTTGCCCCTCTCAGAGAGATAATGTTTAGATGAAATAATTATTTTGAGACCCCCATGGCACCAGCAAAATATTACCTTTTTCGCAAAATAAATCATCTTCATAAAATATTTCGCAACAATAAAAAGACTGGCCTGCTTGGGCATCACAGGGGCCGTGAAATCGACCCCTACATCCGCAATGGAAAACATCCTGGACCTTCCTCCACTTCATTTGGTGATTAAAGGAGAGACAGAATGGGACTATACAGTTCTGCGTCACTTTCTGGGTGGCACAGAACTGGACACGCACTTCTATGCGATATCATAAGGGGACCTGAGTTAGAAATAAGATTAGACCACACAAATTCTGCATATCGCTATGACATACCATTTAAGACCGTAATCGACTAACGAGATGCGACAGGTGCTCATGGGACAATAATCTGGTACACATACGGCTCAAAAACCAAAAACGGTAACGGAGCAGGGATACACGGAGTAAGATAGAAGAGAGATGTTTATTTCTCCCTGGATAAATCTCCCACGGTGTTCCAAGCGAAAATCTACGCCATCCTATAGTGTGCGTATGAAAACAATAGGAGGACTTATCTTAATAAGTGGATCCACATATACTCCCACAGCCAAGCAGCCCTTAGAGCCCTAACACGCAATAAGGTGACATCAAGACTGGTATGAGAATGCCAAGAAAAACTAGTGGCCCTGGCAAAAGCCCACAAAGTAATACTACAATGAGTAACAGGACATGAAGGTATTTCAGGAAACCAAAAGGCCGAGGAACTTGCAAGAAAGGGGTCGGAGAAAACATTCATTGGTCCAAAACCGGCACTCGGAGTCCTAAGGTGCACAGTACGAAATGTCATAAAGTGATGGACAAGGAATCAACACAAAATGTACTGGAACAGCAGATAGGGATTAAACCATAGCAAATCTTTCATTGGGGACCCAGACCCGAGACTAACAAAACGGCCACTTCTGATGAGCAGAAATCAGCTGAGAATTACCCCAGGAATTCTGACAGGACACATGGCCGTCAAGAAGCACCTGCACCGTATGCAACTGTATAACGGAGACCTAAGCTGCAGGTTATGCGGGCGAGAAACTGAAACGGTACAGCATATTATTTTCCACTGCAAGTCACTGGATCGGAAAAGGCCACAAGTACTCGGGCAACCAAGACTAAAACCAGATGATTCTGTCTATCTCGCAGAATGTCGTGAGTGTAAATATTGTACAACATCGGAGACAGAGGTGAGCCTTGAGCACTCCGGCCCCGATGCGTTTCATCGAAGAAATCGCTTCCTTCGACGAGACTGCAAAACTTCGGTTCTCTAAAAATGAGTCTAAATAGTTTTTTGCATAAGAAAGTTACGGCGAAGTGAGTTTAAAAATATATTGAGAATTTGTTGTCTTTTTTTAGTGTTGCTATTTTCCTTTTAATATTTACTTTATTTTAGCAATAAATCATATACCAGGAGAAAGACAGTTGAACGAGTAATATAACTAAAAGGAAAAGTTGTTTCTATCTATTTAGGAGCAAACGATATATGGGTTTAAAGATAAAATTTTAGTTTTGTTCTGCTTTTAGGTTTTTTGCCTATATCTTCTGTGTCAACCAATGGGGAGAGTCGTCAATTTCAATTTCCTATGTAAAAAACATGCTTTTTCAAAAGGCCAGAGTCCCGTTTCGTTGTACCTACATTTTTTTTGCTTAAAAACTGGAAGGCTTTTCACCCTCCATCCGACGGACTACAAGTACTTATCTTCTTACCTAGTAAAAGTAAAATATTGAAGAGGAAAGACAAATCCAAAATTCTTCACAAATATTTAATTTCTTGCCCTACGCGTTTCGGTTTCTTAAGCCATTTTTAAGAGCTGTCTAAAAAGTTCATTTATGTAATAATCTCAATTTAAAGTCAAAATTATTAGGTATTACTTATATAATATAATCACAAACTTTACATTAAGGACACAAACAAGTTCACAATGGCGAACACAGGTTAACTAACTATAAAATTGATCAACGGGATAAACCCAAAAAACATTTAAAAAAATAAAACGAAATATACCGAACCAGAGCGACATCTAAGCTGCACAAAAGGAGATACGATTATTTAAACAAACATTCACTACTTACACCCATTCACAATTCTCGCTGCTTCTCTACAGTGGGCGTTGACAGGATCGTTCAAACACTCAATTTGATTATTAATCTCTATTTGGCTATTTCTCTATTTTCTAAAAAATTCAGCTTATGGCCTTTATTCGCATTATGTAGCATTTTAAAGTTGTCTTTAGCATTAAAATTATGTAAATTCTCCCTTAAATGTAGGCCAAAAGCTGATCTCTTGTCATTAGGCGATTTCTGAGAGTTTAAATGTTCTTTTATTCTAACATTAAAACTACGTCCTATCTGACCAACATACATACCTGTGCATGAGTTACAGGACAATAAATATACCTTTGTCAAGCACGTTAATTGAATCCTTTACTCTCGAGAATAAGGTACGTAAATTGTTTACTGATTTGTAAGCTATTTTGAAATTGTTGTTTAAGGACTTCAAAACATTACCCACCCTCAGAGAAACAGCGCCTTAAAAAGTTAGTCTTATACAGGGTGATTCAAAAGTACTTCGACAAACTTCGGGAGGTAATTGCCGGCAATATTTCAAGATGAAAAGTTCTTATAAACAGTGGTCCCTGGCGACTTCGTTACGGAGATACAGGGTGTTGAAATGTTAGAAGGAATGGTAATAATTTTTAAATAACTCCTTAACGAGTAATTTTTTTTTTATGAAATTTGGTGAATTAAATAAGCATCTCAGGACACTTATTTTCAAAGTAAAACACATTCGTAAATTTAACCAGTGGCGTCGGTACAAAATGTGGCTATCATATTTTTTGTGAAAACTATGCCTAACCTAACCACACCACTGACTTATTTGATTTTAACTTTTTTTTATGAATCCCCCATTCAATTACAACAAAAAAGTTCAGGTGTGTTATTTTGCTACGAGGGCCAGTTTAATGTCAAATGATTATTTTATTTGACTATACACAAATATTAAAAAATATGTTTTAAATTCAAAGATTTATTATGTAAGGGGTAAGGTATAACATATAATTTAATTATAATTAAATAAGTGCGTTGCAAAAATTAAATGATTTTTAAATAAATTGTTCAAAATGTCCACCTTCAGCCAAGATGCAGGCATCTAATCTCCTTTGCATGGAATCTCGTACGCGTGCTAAGATATCTGGTCTGTTTCTTATTGCCTCAAAACCATCGATTATTCGGTTTCTTAGCACTTCTGCATTTTCGACTGGCGTCTTGTAAACGATTGACTTCAAATGTCCCCACAAATAAAAATCAAGAGGATTTAAATCTGGGGACCTTGGTGGCCACGGTTGATTTCCTTCCTCAACTCCCCTACCTATCCATCGATTTGGATAAATTTGATTAAGATGGGTCCTGGCCACTATGCTGAAATGGGCGGGAGCTCCGTCATGCATAAACCATATACGTCTTCGAGTTTCTAAGGGCACATCATCCAGTAAGGGAGGAAGTTCATTTTCCAAAAAATGTCGGTACGTCTCGCCATTAAGCCGAAGTGGAAGAAAAAAAGGTCCTATTAAGTAATCGCCAACTATTCCCCCCCACACGTTTAATGAAAATTGGTATTGAAAATTTCGTTCACTAACGGCGTGGGGATTTTCCAAAGACCAGATATGGTTATTGTGAAAGTTTGTAATCGCACTCTGAGAAAAATTTGCCTCGTCCGTAAAAAGTACATAATTTAAAAATTGGGGATTTTCAGCAAATTTTTCCAAAAACCACTGACACAAATTAATGCGCTGAGGAAAGTCCCTGGGTAAAAGAGCTTGTACCCTTTGAATATGGTACGGATACAACTGCTCATCGTGCAGAATTCTCCAAACTGTGGCTTGGGTGGAATTGAGAGCATCAGCAATTATTCGAGTGCTTGTATCTGGATTTTCCACTACAGCATTTAAAACAGCTTCTTCTAATTCTGGAGTTCGGGCTGTTCGCGGTCTTCCAGGAATGTCACGTGACCTCGCAAAACTCCCTGTTTCAGCTAAACGTCGGTGAAGATTTGAAAATGTTTCAGCAGCAGGCAGTACTCTGTTAGGATATCGCTCTTGATAGATTCGTCTAGCTGCTCGTGCATTTCCATCGGCAAGGCCATATACAAAATGCATGTCAGCTAAATGCGCATTATTTCTTAAGTAATCCATACCTTTTAAACAATACTATTAATATTCAATGAAAATGACAAAACTGAGAAATAAACCACATAAGCAACTAACTGTCAAATATGTTTTAATTCACGACAAATGCATTTCCAAAGCCGCCTTATCAAAATACAAAATATCAAAAAAGTATTTCCAAAGCCGCCTTGTCAAAATAGAAAATATTAGAAAATAACATACTCTTCATACTAATAAATAAATATGCATGTCACTGAGAACATGTTATACTTAAATAGGCATCCTCAGATGCCTTCCTTTGGCATATACCTACATATTTGTTTATTGTAAGTATGTATAGATCTTAGTTAATATACTTAAATTAATATTTGAGTGTTTGATCAATTATTTAAAACATATTTTTTAATATTTGTGTATAGTCAAATAAAATAATCATTTGACATTAAACTGGCCCTCGTAGCAAAATAACACACGTGAACTTTTTTGTTGTAATTGAATGGGGGATTCATAAAAAAAAAGTTAAAATCAAATAAGTCAGTGGTGTGGTTAGGTTAGGCATAGTTTCCACAAAAAATATGATAGCCACATTTTGTACCGACGCCACTGGTTAAATTTACGAATGTGTTTTACTTTGAAAATAAGTGTCCTGAGATGCTTATTTAATTCACCAAATTTCATAAAAAAAAAATTACTCGTTAAGGAGTTATTTAAAAATTATTATCATTCCTTCTAACATTTCAACACCCTGTATCTCCGTAACGAAGTCGCCAGGGACCACTGTTTATAAGAACTTTTCATCTTGAAATATTGCCGGCAATTACCTCCCGAAGTTTGTCGAAGTACTTTTGAATCACCCTGTATACCTAGGAGGTTGAAAAGATGTTATGGTCTTATCAAAGGGATCAGTCAACACCTTCCTAAGCATGCCATTACATTTTTTTCTTATTAAATTATTAATTAATGATATCTTGTATCCGTTGTTATAAGCAATTTGAAAGATGATGTTCTTTTCCCTCTCAAATTCCAAAGGTAAGAGTGGGATGGTGAACTAACGATGGATCAAAGAGTTAAACGCTGCCATTTTATGAGCTATACAATGATTTGAGTCAGCTGGTATGTTAACAGTGGCGTGACTGGTTGAAACGATTTACTGTAATTTACATAGTATTTCATTTTGTGCTATAACTGTGTGTTTTAGACAAGTAAGTTTTTTACTTAGTACCTACCTATATTTGACCATATCATAATGGCTTTTTGGCAACCATTTGAAATAGAAGGTCAAGGTGAAGTATCTCAGGAATATAATGAGTTGGTGTTAGAGTCGGCCATCAAAAACTATACAAGTCCGGAATTAAGAGACAAAGATTTACATGTTCAGTGTCAACGTATTATTTTAAATATGTACGCGTGATTAAAAAAAAATCGGGAAAAAACTGAAAATGCGCTGTGTACAAGAATTAATGAATTAACACAACTTGGGTTTGAGAATTTTTAACGTAATTAAACTGGGGACTGTAACCGATCATTCTATAAAGCGCAAACGGATAAGTCAAAAATAGGAGGTTGAAAGACGTTATGGTCTTATCCAAGGGGTCAGTCAATACCTTTCTAAGCATGCCATTACATTTTTTTCTTATTAAATTATTAATTAATGATATGTTGTATCCGTTGTTACAAGCAATTTGAAAGATGATGTTCTTTTCCCTCTCAAATTCCAAAGGTAAGAGTGGGATGGTGAACAAACGATGGATCAAAGAGTTGAACGCTGCCATTTTATGAGCTAAACAATGATTTGAGTCAGCTGGTATAACATTGTCTGTATGTGTGTTTTTCCAATAAATAGCATACTCAAAAAAGTTATTCACCCTCTTTATTGTTAAATCTAAAAAATTTAGACAACATTCAGATCCTATTTCTTTTGTAAATTTGATGTGGTTGTTTAAAGAATTTAAAAAATTGAAAAAAAATTCCAGTTCATTCCCTGTTCCTGTCTAGACAATAAAAGTATCATCAACATATCTGCGCCATAATAAAATTTTTGTTATATTTTTTTAAATGTTTTTTGGGTTTATCCCGTTGATTAATTTTATAGTTAGTTAACCTGTGCTCGCCATTGTGAACCTGTTTGTGTCCTTAATGTAAAGTTTGTGGTTATATTATGTAAGTAATACCTAATATTTTGATTTTGAATTGAGATTATTATATAAATGAACTTTTTAGACAGCTCTTGAAAATGGTTTAAGAAACCGAACCGCGTAGAGCAAGATATTAAATATTTGTGAAAAATGTTGGATTTTTCTTTCCTCTTCAATATGAATAATCTTCACTCTAGAGATATCTATGATTCAATTAGTAAAAGTAAAGTTGAAAACTGGATTAAACTAATAAAAAATGTTTTTTCCACTACTAACCTATAACATCGCCATTATTGACCGATTATTAACGTTAGAAATCGTTTTTCTCTACCTTATTAAGTTATTATTGACCATAGTCAATAATAAGGCATTGAAATCCATTATTGACCGATCTTCAAGAGTCTATTTGAACGCAGGTACCTTGATTTTTTGATTCTACAACATGAATTCATAAACATGAATAACCTGAAAGGTGATTCCTTGTGGTTAGGCAACCAGATAATTTTCAATACATATTAGATTATTAGGGATGCTTGATATTGTAAAATATCGATACAATCAATAACAAATCGCTCATTTTTTAAAAAAACGGAAAACTCGTGAAATCTGATGGCATAAATGAACAAAAATTGATATTAACAAAGCCACCTGACAAAACAACAAAATATTTTGCCAATTCCAAAGCGCAGGTAACTTGATTAAAAAATATACTTATGCCTACCTATAATTTTTTATAATTATTAATACTATAAAGATAAATGTCTTATAAAAGTTTGTAGTAGTGGAAAAATATTATATTAACCACGGTTTAGACAGCTTATAGCCCTCGCGTCTTAAATCCCTCGTCGCTCCGCTCCTCGTGATTTAAACTTAATGCTTTATTTAGCATGGAAACTATAATATATCGTAATATATATTTTTAAAGCAAAATATTAGAGTAATAGACAAAACCGAAATTTGGGTGTGCTCAAAAAAAAAATTTTGCCTGCGCCGCTTTTTCTTATTTCGCGAATAGTTTTATACACCTCTCTCTCTCTCCCCCCCCCGCTGCTCAAAATCCGTGTACGCCTTTGCACAATGTGTTATTGTTATAGCAATTTAAATAAATTATGTTCGTTTTGCCGCAGTATAATCTTACTTACCCGCCCTTATAACAAATTGATTTATTTTTACAGGCGTTTGATATTCCAAACGTCGTTAGCGAAAGATTGCTCTCGTACATTTAAAAGGAATGGTCGTAAAGCAGCACTTGACCTAGTAAAATTTCCCCTAAAATCCGAAAGGCATTAAGAGATACCGGCATTGCATTTCCGGATCCTGTTTTATTGCCCATAGGTTGAGAGCGAAGAACTCGGGAATTGTTAAAAATAAGAAAAGTCTGGTAATGTTCAGGTCGGTCATCAAATCGATCTATATTAAGCTGTTTGTATTCCAGGTCGTTTATATAAAATGTTGTTTCCGATCAATTTTCATTTTGCATTTCCGGATCCTAGGATCTTACATCTTACAATCTATGTTATACGAGTGACAATGAAATCGTTTGACAGAACCTCATTTAATTATCGTTCAATATAGGAATTTGAAATTTTACTAGTAAATATGGTTAAGGAAGATGCAAACTTTCCATCAAAAATATTTTGAATATCACTTCCGGTTTGACCGGAAGTGAGGTTAGGTCGTTTATTTTAAATGACACCCTGTATATTTTTCTTAGATCATCGAATAGAGCTCTAAATTCCCTTTTTAATGACATATTACAAATTGTCATTTGTTCTTAAAATGGTGGCGTAGGATACGATTTCCCCAAATTTAAAATGGCTTTCCCCAAATTTAAAATGGCGGAGTATTAGCCGCGTGACATAAGTTTTGATCCTGACGTTTTAAAATGGTAACATTAGGTTATTTTCTTTCAACTTTTTATAAAATTGAGGTGAAATGTGTATTTAGAATCTCAGAGGATAGTTTTAATATTTATTTGACATTAGCAATACTCGGGCTCAACTTTCTCCATGATTTTTAATGGAAAGTACCAAATGTCAAAATACCTTGAAATACTACCACGAGTTAGTTATTTAAAAATGATCTCTATGATAAAGACTTTCCAAGAAGATTAGATTATTGTAATTGGTTTTTGGCGAGTCTTAATAACAATGCAACTTTCCACCACAAAATATTATTTACGGACGAGTCAAGATCTACTATTCTGGATATGTTTAATCGAAATAACACTCGATACTGGGCAAAGGAAAACCAGCCCTTGGTAAGGCGTGGTGCTTTTCAAGAGCGCTTTGGTGTCAATTTGTGGTTGGGTATTATGGAAACAAATATTATTGGTCCAATTTTTTCTACGGGCCTATAAATGGGCAGATGTATGTTTACATAATGTCCCTGGAAACGACAACATAATATTAAAACAAGATGGTGCACCAGCACATAACTCACGCATTGCAACCAATTATTTAAGCCGCAGATTCGGAGAAAATTGACTTGGAACAAACGGACCAGCCCGTTGGCCGGCAAGGTCCCCTGATATAACTCCGCTTGATTTCTCCATACTGGGCTATCTTAAACAAAAGGTTTATGCTAGACCCCTGCAGAACCTAGAGGATTTGGAAAGTCGGATCAGGACAGAAATTCAGGGTATATCAATATACATCTACGAATATTATTAACTGAAAATGTAGATCGAGTAACATTGTGTCAGCAACGAAGAGGTCAAAGAATAGAACATTTATTAGAATAGGTAATTTTGTTATATTACTATAGGATAAAGTATAAAATTTTTGTAGCGTCCAAAAAAAAACCTGGGACACGCAATTTTACTTCTCTCTTCTCCCAGGCTATTTCAAAATTTTCAACTTTGAGTGCGGTGAGCAGGGTGGCGAGATAAACTACTTCACTATATTTTAACCCTTAGAAAGGTTTAGAAATTATTTAGTAGTATAATAAAATAGAAGTTTTAAAAGCCGCTTGTCTAGCGGGACAACTGTGCTAACACTTTATAAAACATGTTGATATTTTATACTAACCCAACTAGCAAAATGAATGTTATAAAGGTAGTATAACCTGCTATACAATAAATTTTATAAAAACTTTAAATTCCTATAACGTGGTTAAATACCCTTATATGATATTTATAGGATCAAAAAGAGCCCATTTTTATAAAACGTTTTAATATTATAAGAGTTGTATAGAAGTTGTGTACCACACTTTTAAAGACGCTTTAAAAGTCTTACATAAATATTATATAGTGATTGTACAATGCAGTCTGATAATATAGCAATTTAAAGAGATGTTTAACTTTTTAGTGCAGAATTTTTGAACCAAATAATTTTAAAAGGGGGTATAACAACGGAGATTATAAATGTGTACCTATGCATTTCAAAATTAATTAGCCGCAACTTAATGGCGCCCGTTCGTGAGAAATGATTGATATTGTATCACCTTTATCAATTTAACAATCTCGGATTAGTGTTAATAACTCGAACTTCATTGCGTCGAAAATTTTATTGACAAAATATGTATATGCTTGTGGCAAAAAAAGATGCGCTTTAGTTTAGGCCACGTTTGCTTTAAAATTAAAGAGAAATATATAATTCTTTTTTATAATTTCGATATTTTTTATACAATATTAATTTAATATTTTATTAAAGAATAACGTTAGAGAATAGTCTTCCAAAACTAACAAAATAACGTTAAGACTACATATTTACGTCTCCGACTTAATTTTACATGATGGCGGCAGTCGCGCATCCAACAAATCATTATTTAGACAATAGACAATAGACAATAGACAAACTTTATTGAAAAGCAATTCAGCTGTACAATTTGACCTTACAAACTATGTTACAAAATATGTAATAAAAAATTAAATTAAAACACAATCTAAAACTAAAACCAAAATTTGCTATCACACACATTTCGTTAAATAGCTCCAATACAAGTCGTCATGGATGTAAGAGTAATGGATTAAACTATATGATATGGGAAGCAGGGAAGCTAAGCAGCTTGCAGTAAAGGCATTGTATTGTCAGTGAATTCGGCAAAGGAGTAATTAGCGCTGAGTAGCAAACATTTTTTAATTTTATTACTGAACTGCCTGGTATTTAGCTGTCTTATTCCCAGAGCAATACTGTTGTAAACTGTTTTTCCCAAATGATAGATAGTGTTCTTAGCTAACTCCCTTCGAGACTAAGGAACAGTCAAATTACCTCTGAACCTTGTAGCATAGTTATGAATATTATCTCTTGTCTCGCAGTCCAATCCATGTAAGTAGGTTAATGTTTCAAGTGTAAGTAGATCATATAAAGTAAGGATTTTGAGTGACTTAAACAGCGGTTTACAGTGCGCAAGTGAGTCGACCTTACAGATTATTCTCACCGCTCGCTTTTGTAGGAGGAAGAGAGAATGAAGGCGGGTTGTTGAGGCGTACCCCCAAAAAATGATACAGTATCGAAGATTTAAACATGGCGCATTATAATATAACCATTTTATATCAAATAACAACGTTTAATAATATTCTAGTTTAAATTAGAACTGTATACGATCAAATGGTTTTATAGTGTTGCATATTACGGCGTTTTAAGTTTTTTTATAATGTGAAAGCAAGATATTGGTGTTGCAACGCTTTAGAAGTTTCCAGATTTCGTAAAGCCAACACTTGAAATATAATAATCATTATAATATTCTTATTAATATGTTTCCCTACATACAATTAACGGAGCCCTAAGTGACCAAACATGCCAGTGGTGAGCAAAATCGCCTCAAGGCACTCACAATATTTCGTGTATTATCATATTGTAATTATCAACTATGTAGTTTGTAAGCATGTCTATGAGAGAGTGAGCCAAACCATTTGCGTCCATTTTAGGACGGTTATTTTATTTATTTCTATATTGTGATAAGATTGTATTACAACATCAGAGCTTAAGATGAAGTGAGAAACTTCTTTTGGTACCTACCTAAAACTTAATTTCATGCAATTCTGGGTTGACTTTAATTCAAAGATTAATTAGTTGTCTTTGTATAAATCTTCAAAGTAATATTTATAAATTTCACTTGTACCATTGTAGTTTCAATTAAATCTGCATTAAAAATGCATGGATATGTGCACTATCCAATCTTTCTGTTCTATGACGTTTTAATTAGCTTCATTATAAGATAAATTTAAACCTAACCTAAAAAGAACATATTTTAAAAAGATTAAGCATCTTTTTAGATTAAACATATCTATAAAACGATTTTATAAATATGCACATATCAACGTTAAACAATAATTTTATCATTTCCATTATATAACCTTAATTAAACATGTAGATATATACAAGTATTCTATAAGGCGGTAATTAAAAGCTATTTGTAATAAATCCAACATAAACGGAGATATTTGGGGTTAAGTTTTTTATTAAAATAATTTTAACTAGTATTTTAATTATAAATATTTTTAATATCCTTTAGCAAATTTTAATTTTATTTTGATAATGATAATTTTAGTGATAAAACGCTCGTGTAGAAATTATTACGCCAAGTGACGTCTCAGGGGACGCCTTAACAAATAATATTGGCAAAAAATAAGACGCCACTGAGTTTTTGGTAATTTTTATATTTTTTTCGGATTAAGCAACTAAAAATATTTTTTTATTGTCTGTTAAATTGTTTTCATATCTTGCTTGGTTTTCGAGAAATAAAAATAATAAACAATTTTATTGCATATGCATTAAGAAACAAAACCATAAATTATCAATACGTTGTATTTTTTGTTGTTTAAAAGCAAAGTTAAAACATTAAAGCATAACAAAATAAAATTAAGGCATGTTTTAAATTTTATGAAAGAACTGATGAGAAATTATACAAAATTATTAATGAAAATTAGAACAATACCAAAAATTAACTAATGGGGTCGAATGAGGTGTTCAAATTTATTGCCGTTTTCATACACACACATAGCAAATCGATATAATAATTCGGTTCTGCAAACTCTCAATAGTGTATTTCGATTAATAGCGGCTAAAGTAGCATACATTTTGTTGTACAGGGTTATCCAACCAAGACTAGACAAGGCGATTTTTTGACTTTTCCTGTACTTTTATAAAAAAACTGAAATAGCCATCTTAAGTCATTTTCTCCCGCGAATTCGAATATCTTCAGCAAAAAACAATTGAACATCAAACAAAAGTACTAGGGGTCACTTTGATATTTTTTTAAATGGGATGCCGTATTTTTAATGAGCTTATCCGATTTCTCATATAAATTTTGATCTAAAATGTTGGATTTTTAATTCAAAAACGCCTTTTTTCTTCAGTTTTAAATTCGGAAAATGTTCGTCTACCGTAAAAATTAAAAAAAAAAAAAAAATTAAAAATCCAACATTTTAGATCAAAATTTATATGAGAAATCGGATAAGCTCATTAAAAATACGGCATCCCATTTAAAAAAATATCAAAGTGACCCCTAGTACTTTTGTTTGATGTTCAATTGTTTTTTGCTGAAGATATTCGAATTCGCGGGAGAAAATGACTTAAGATGGCTATTTCAGTTTTTTTATAAAAGTACAGGAAAAGTCAAAAAATCGCCTTGTCTAGTCTTGGTTGGATAACCCTGTACAGGTCAGCCATGTATTGGTTCCTTGTAGATTTCATTTTGTAAGTAGCCCCATAAATAAAAATCCATCGGGGTGAGATCAGGGGACCTTGCTGGCCATCTAAGATCCCCATTTGTGCTGATCATTTTCCTGGAAACGTCACATTTAGATAATTCGAAACGATATTGCTATTGTGTGCTGGGGCACCGTCTTGATCAAACCACAAAGTATATATTTACGTCAATTTCTTCATTTTGTAACAGCAAAGGGAGATCGTTTTGCAGAAATTGTAAATAACGAACTGAAGTTAAATGTTCATGGTACAAATAGGGCCCGATTATGTAACCATTTACAATACCACACCAAACATTTTCCCCAAATCGTGTTTGAAATTTAGTCTGTCGCATCCAGTTAGGATTTTTCCAAGACCAGTAGCGACAATAATATCTGTTAATTACTCCATTATTTTGAAACCGGGATTCGTCACTCCACATAATTTGGTTTAATAAATTTGGATTTTCTTCAAAAAGAATATGAAAATGTGCCAAAAAGTTTAATCTGCGCTGGTAATCTTCTGGTTGTAGATGATGTACTAAATGAATCTTGTATGAAAGAAACCCATTTCCTTTTACGATTCTGCGACAAGAACTTACTGTAATATTAGTTTCATCTTTTAATTTTTGTAATGACGTTCGTGTGCTATTTTCTACTGTTTGTAGGACTATAGCTACATTTTCGTCATTCGTAACCCTCTTCCTTCTTGGAACCTTTCCCTTTTTAAAGCTACCATATGTAGCTAAGTTGGTACACAAAGCTACAAAACATTTGCGATCGGGCGTTGGTCTATCTGGAAAACGAGCTCGATAGCAGCGCACAGCTTCTGAAGCATTTTGATGGCATTCTCCATAAACTTAAACCATGCTCAATTTGTCTTGATTTGTATGGTGAACCATTTTTATTTTAAAAATGTAGAAATTGCAAATTCTGACACTAACACTGAGTGTTAATAATGTTAATTATTTAATGATTTTTGTTTTCCAGAGATATGCATTTTATTTCTCGAAAACAGACAATAATAGGATATTTTTAGTTGCTTAATCCGAAAAAAATATAAAAATTACCAAGAACTCAGTGGCGTCTTATTTTTTGACAATATTATTTGTTAAGGCGTCCCCTGAGACGTCACTGGACGTAATAATTTAGCGATACACGAGCGTTTTGTCACTATAATTATCATTACCAAAATTAAATTAAAATCTGCTAAAGGATATTAAAAATATTTATAATTAAAATCCTCGTTAAAATTATTTGAATAAAAGACTTAACCCCAAATATCTCCGTTCATGTTGGATTTATAAAAAATTTCTATGAGACATAATTTGATCAAAAATTAATTATCTTTAAGAACCAGAACATTTAAAAGTTCCTGTCATCGAAAAAATTCTTTGCACCATGGCGCCACCTACATCTTGTATTATTTAAACACATTTTTTACACAGTTGTGAAGCCAATCATAGAGGCTAAAAACTGGCGTTTACAGAATTTACAGTTTTTGAAATAATTGGCCTGGGAGTTTTTATTGAAACATCCTGTATATTTTTAAAGGTTGTATATCGTATTATAATACTTTTAAAAAATTCTTAAACAAACAAGAATTATTTGTTCTTTAGTAAAAGTTGTAAAAGCCGTTATAAGAAAATTTGTGGAAAGTATTTTTCTTAACGAACAAAATTATCGCAACAATATGCGCTACAAAACAAGACTATTCTTAAGGCAACGCTATTCAATAATTATAAAATAATTTGCTTCTTTTAAAGTTCTACTTTGCTAGTTCGGAACTTTTATATTTTGCATTTTTTCTAAAGTTTATCTACGCCTATTTAAAAAGAAAATGCTATACAGACAGGCCCGGCGAGAGGGGGGGGGGGGGCGGGGGTGATTCCTCCCGGGCCCGGAGGTTTTGAGGGGGCCCGGATTTCGTTCAAGACCGGCGCGCTTCTTGATACTATTAACTGAATAACTTCATCTCTCCTAATACTATCTTAGTAATCTACTCTTACTACAAATTTGTAACTGTGTCGCACGAAAAACCAGGTGCAGGGGGCCCATAGATTTACTACCCCCGGGCCCCGATTTTCTCTCGACGGCCCTGCATACAGATTTTGTTAAACTTTATGCCTAAATTTTATGTTGGTAATAGCTACTATCAAGTCTACTGTCAACAAACAATCGTATTGTTGAAACGTTAACTTAAGCGAAACTTTTATTTCATAATATGACCTACAAACCCACAAAATTAAAAAATAAAAAATTTGAATTAAACGACCAGGAAGAAAACTAAATTACGTATTGTATGTGTTTATGCAACCAAACATATACCGGACTGGAAAAGGAGATTTTATGAATAATCAGTATGATAATATTAATGCTGGTTATTATTATTAATATTATTATTTTTATTTATTTATTAATGAAAAGCTTCTTTTGGCATTATCAAGTTATTCCTAGAGGGACACCGATAGGTTATAAAATAGATGGATTTTTTATTTTGAGGTAAATATTTTTTTTTTGAAGTATCTAAATTACAAATACAATTCTCCTACTTTAATTTAATCTATTTCTTGTTGATGAACAAAAACAGAAAATAAAAACTCAGATAGACAACTTAATATCCCAAGCTTGTGTTTGTTCATTATTATTGCCGTGACAGAAGACACAAAGAAAACTTTATTTCACAAAAAGTTAGAAAATACTTGCGGCAAAGCAAATATACTTCAACTTTTTGTACGAGCTTTGATGCGGTATATCAATTTTAAGTTGTTTGATGGCAGAGAGAAAATGCTCTTAGCATGTTTGGAAAGTATAAAAGTGTTAACATTTATAAGACATTGCGTTGGTAAATATACATCGGCTTATACAATTTCTTAATATTGTCCCTTTGTCCCTCTTCTAGCTTCCATGTACGCCCTTTTCGAACTGCTTGTTTAATACATGTTTGTCTCAGTCTTCATTTATTTCCCCATCTCGCCTTGTTACTCGATGACGCGGAGATACCTACACGTGTACACACGAGTCTGTGGCTACGATGTGTTCGTAAGGATGAGCACAATCTTGTATAAAGAAAGATGTTTGTCCCTTTTCTTTCCGTCAGACCCAATCCTTGGACGCGTTCAACACATAACATATGCATATGTATATGTATTTATATATTATGTGTTGAAAACACTGTAAGGTCCCTTTCCTTTTCATCAGACTCTATAGCCTTGCCGATGAGCCGTTATATGGCGAAACGCGTCCAAGGATTGGGTCTGACGGAAAGAAAAGGGATAAACATCTTTCTTTATATCATGTGTTCTGTTCACCGGTTGACATAAACGGACGATTGGCTTTCAGCGCCACCTGACATTAGATACCTGCTTAGGCGGGTTCCATTCCAGCGTTTGGTTTTCTCTAAGACCTCGCTGGTCTGGTTGGGTGGATAGCTCGATTGCTACGAGATGTCGCCACGTGTAACATATCGCATATGTATTTATACAATCTTGTATGTTTTAAAGGCAATAAAAATGGGAAATTATATTTCGGCACGAAAAAATACAGCTTCATGATTATCCAGTGGTAATATTTTTTTAGTGTTGGTTAATTCCAAGGTTTCCTTGCTAAGAAGTATTAATTTATAATTAGGTAATGGTATGTGGCAACATCGTAAACCACTGAACGCTTTTTGTCCGCGTTTTTTCGGTAGCTACAGATAAATGTGTCGAGCTATACCATGTCTAGGATCACCGTTGCTTATTTTCGTTGTTGTTCTATCGACCTGTTGAATTAAACACAATAATATCTACAATGTACTAGTTGCAAATGTACTTTGAACCAAGAAATTTTGAATGTCAAGGAACAAAAAGAACAAGCCTTTTATCGATATTACAATAACTTTTTTCTACGCTGGTTATAAAAACTCGACTTTTTCTACCATTATACAAGGGCGCGTCGGTCAATAGTTGCTAAACCGTTAAACTTATGGGAAATTTTCTTAATAAAACTTATGACGTTTCGCCTCTGCTATAACCTAAAATTATTTTTAAAAATACAGAGTGGCTCAAAAAAGAGTAATACCAAAAACTATATTTTTGTTAATGGGAATACCCCACATCTTAGAATATTCTTGAATTTTACATGAAATAGCCATTATTTTTTGATAAGTGCATTATAATAAGTCTAAACCTAATAATTTCCGAGATATCGACTTTTGAAAAATGACATTTTTTGAAATTTGACAGCTTCTAGGCTTCTAACGGTACGTATTTGAGTAAAACGTCTTACATGTCCCTATCTTACTTTTTTATTATCTTCCCAAGAACATCAACTTCCGGTTAAACCGGAAGTACTGTATTTCCGGCATTTGAGTTACATCCGGTTTAACCGGAAGTTGACACTTTTACGAAGAGAATAAGAAACTAAGAGAGGGATATGTAAGCGGTTTTACTCTAAGACGCAGTTAGAAAGCTAGAAGCTGTCAAAGTTCAAAACTGTCATTTTTCAAAAGTCGATATCTCGGAAATTATTAGGTTTAGACTTATAATGCACTTATTAAAAAATAATGGCTATTTCATGTAAAATTCAAGAATATTCTAAGATGTAGGGTATTCCATTTAACAAAAATATAGTTTTTGGTATTACTCTTTTTTGAAACACCCTGTATACTTGAAAATAATTTTAGGTTATAGCAGAGGCGAAACGTTATAAGTTTTATTAAGAAAATTTTCTCATAAGTTCAAGAGTTTAGCATCTAGTGAGCGACGCGCCCTTGTTGGCCCACCCTGTATAATCATGAAGCACATTTTTTTTAACATGTTAAAAAATTAGATCAGAGTTAAAAAATGCACCGTTATGAAACTTCTTTTCACTCTCACCTAATGCGATGAGGGCGCTCAACGCAGTAAAACCAAGTTACCTAGGCGCGACTCCCGCTATAAATAGTTTCTGATATTTAAAATATAAATTAACTTGAACCACCCTATGCAGTCATTCGTTTACGATCGTAGAAACATATTGTATGAAACTCGTGCATAAAGCGCCTTTTTTCACTTCAGGGAGTTGCGGCATTCGCCTTTGACTCATGCGAGCAAACTTTCCAATCGTGAAAAAAGTGCTACTTTATGCTCTTGTTGCACAATAGTATATTATATACCTAGGGTGAGAAGTGAGCCATTACCAACCGAGCACTTATATAATCTGAGGCGCGTAGCGCCGAGGGATATAATGTGCGAGGTCAATAGTGGCCTTCTCAACCGAGGTATATATAGAATTTTTTCTACGACTAACAGCCGAACTGACATCAAAAGACCTCATTTTTATTTTAAAATTAGCCATTTCCCCTATTATTCAAACATACCGAAATATCAAGTAGCCTGGGGCTCAGTTGTCAAGGCAACGAATAAAGCAATTGGAACTGATGGGTTTCAATAAACGTCATTATTCTAAAATAATTATGGTCACCTTTTGAAGGTTTTAAGTAAAAGTTTTACAATAAAATATAAAAAAATATGGCTGAGAATCTTAGGGACAGTGATTTAGAAATGGAAAGTTGTATGCCGCCTGAGCTCCGAGAGGCAGCGGGCAGTGCGAGCCATGATTTGTTGTCTGAAAAATTAAAGCGAGTTCATGTGAATGCATACACTCAATTAAAGAAATGGTGTGAAGAAAAAATTAATGAAAATGTCATGCTGGCCTATTTTAAGAAAAAATCGGAACACAATAAGGTATCAAGGTCTTGGGCAACCTACTCAATGTTGAAATCAACTCTTTCACTGAAAGAAAATATCGATATTTCGAAGTATTTTAAAGTAGTAGCATTTTTGAAAAAGAAAAATATCGCCTATAAACCTAAAAAATCACGTGTATTCTCGAAAGACGAAATTGCTACATTTTTAAATGAAGCCCCTGATGATGAATTTTTATCAAAAAAGGTATGGATTTTGTTATACTAATTTTTTGTCTTGCTTTAATAAGCTCTAAGTTCTAGGCTATTGTGATAATTGGCGTAGCCGGTGCTTGCAAAACAGACGAACTTTGCAACATGGTTCTTGATGATGTGGACATCCGAGATGGGATTATTGTGATAAGTATTCCTAATTCAAAAAATGGATCATCCAGGAGATTTGTCATTGTCGAACTGCATCGGATTTACGTCGTAAAAATATGCTTGGCTAACCGGCCGACTGACATTAGAAAACAATTTATTTTATACCGCAAAGGTAAACATCATAGACAAAATATTGGGCACAATACTATTAGTAAAGTACCATATTATTATGTTATGCCCAATTTCTGACATTACAACATCCTGAGTGTTACACTGGTCACTTTCTACGGCGCAGCTCGGCAACACTTCTAGCAGAAAATGGACGAGACCTACTAAGCCTAAAAAGGCACAGTGAATGGAAGTCGGCGACAGTAGCTGAAGGATATATTGAAGAATCGATAGCGGACAAGAAGAGAATAGCCAAACTAGTACAAAAACCCATCTTATCAAAGGAAAATTTAAGTATACCCTCCACTTCTTTCGCCCGTCGAGATGGTCCTGGCAGAAAACTTACAGACTGATGACTTAGTACCAAGTGTTAATGAACGTTCATAAATTATCGAAAATATTCATAATACTGAAGTTAATTTACCTATAAAAAATAATAGTAATTCTATTAATAGTAGAAATGCAGCAGTGCACATCAGTTGTAATAACTGTACAATCAACTATTATTTTACATGATTTTCATGGTTTTTGATAATTTTCATTATCTTAGGACATTTTCTAGAGTTCATTCTTCATGTTCACTTTTTTAGATTAATAAAGTTTCAGTCATTTTCTTTAAAAAGATAAAAAGTCTCCCTTATTAACCTAGGTAAATAATGAATCATCATTATTTACCTAGGTTAATAATGAAGTACTTCTCATTAGACAAATGAGGTAAATAATAGGGGTTTCGCATATTAGTAGTAGAAAAAATACTATTTTGGTACATAAGAAATATTATTTATACAAAAATAATTAAAATCAAAATAAAACGGATTTCCATTGTTGTTAAACAAAAAAAAAATAAAAAATTAATAAACTCTTATGTCCCTCCTACAGTAACGAAAATTTTGTAGAACTGACAACACTCTGGAGACAGAATGTCGCGACCCGCCCCCAATTAAAGAAAGAACTATCTTGTTGGAGTCGGTGACAGGACAGCAATACAAATTTATATGCTGTAGACAAGAACAGCAAACATTTTACGGTCCTGTCAATTGAGTTACCGCTTGAGCTTTAAAATCAGTTGATGTTTGATGTATGTGATATTGTGGACAGTGGCGTGACTGGTTAAAACGAATTGCTGTAATTTACATATTATTTAATTTTATGCTATAACTGTGTGGTTTTGGACAAGTAAGTTTTTACTTGGTACCTATAATTCATAACTATGGCTTTTTGGCGACCATTTAAAACAGAAGGTCAATAAGGTTACTTATAGCAAGAATATAATGAGTCGGTGCCAGATTTAGCCATCGAAAGCGAAACAAGTCCAGAATTAACAAATAAAGATTAAAAAAGAGAGTCCGGGGAAAATTAAAAATGCGCTTTATACAAGAATTAATGAAATAACACAACCTGGGTACGAGAATTTATAACGTAATTAAATTGGGGACTGTAACCGATCATTCTATAAAGCGCAAACGAATAAATCAAAAATTCAAAACGGATGACAATGCTACAAGGGATTTTATTCGGCAAACTATTTCCAACTTTTACAATGATAATATAGTGCCAACTTTAGAACTGGTTCGTGATAACTTGCGAGGTTACCTCGATTATAATTACCAATCTTTAGAAACATTTTGTGTTGCTTTATTAAGTTGTGGCTTTAACCATATAAAATTAGATAGTCGAATGGTTATAATGGAATCTCGGCGTATCATTGAACTACGACAGGACTATTTGCGCAACCCTCTCCTTTTCTGGCAAGGAAAACTAATACCTTTTCGCGGTCCTTCCTGGAGAAAGATAATTGTTTTAAATTGTTTTTGGCAAAATTATCATTTTTTTGTTTGCCAAAAGACCATTTTAAAAATATTAAATGCATGTACCCTCTGCAGGCAAAGTCACGGATACAAACCTCTTATCTAGGGTTGTACCTGGTCAATTGACCGAGATTTTGACCAATTTTGTCCGGAGAGATTTTGACGAGGTCAAAATCGGTTTACTTAATAGTGAGGATGAAATGGGGGATTCAGTTTCTAAAGAACATGAAGACAATGGCGAAGGAGGGTTCAGTGACTAGGATGATGTACCGTTATCTACAATGGCGAACGCTGCCAGCAGTCATGACTCATTAGTACTGTTAGATTAATATTATATTGCTATACTGTATACATAATCTTTATGTCTCATTTCTGTGTTTTTTGTATCTTGCTCATGCCTTTATTTTTTTTTTAGACAAGACTAAGGAATTTGACCGGTGCTTAGTCAATTGGGCACAAAAGATCTTGACCGGTAAAAATCCCAACCCTACTTTTATCGATATAAACCATAATGAACAAGCTGTAATATATACTATTTAATCATATAAAAATTTACAACAATCCGCATTTTAATTATTTGGTAGAAGCGACGCCTATGGTCAGGAGTTTAATGCTTTTTTAGGTCATCAAATTAGGCTTGGAACAACTATAACACAATTTTAATTATTGAGAACTATCGTTCTATAAACAGGGACTAAAACTACAGTCATGTTGTTACAACTGAATAAACTAAAATGTTACTTTGAAAGGGACACTGCTGGCTTAATACGCATTTGGCTTTGGTAGTAGTAAAGGTTTCTAATCCAGAGGTATTAAGATAATTGGATAAAGAAGATATTATCGAGATCAAAAACATGCAATTGGCTATAGTATTCAAAACATAAAATACCATAGTTTATATCACAGGTCGTAGTGACAATAAGAATTATTGTCCTTACTACTTATATTATTGAATAGGCTTACTCCTTATCTGTCTATAATACAAAATTAGACCATTTTATTGGTCAGTTCAGGTTAGATCTAAGTAACCTGCCACGATAAACCAGTTAAGGTTTATACTTAGTGTATAGAGGCGTACACACAGATAAGTCTTCTATTCTATAATAGGAAGCCAGAATTTATAAAATCAGCTAAAACGTATCTGGTATTTTTAAGACACTCTTAATTATTATATAAATAATAAATACAACTCTGCTTAGCTAGCCCAAAGTCCAGTCTTTTCAAAAGTTTCTGTTTTCTAGTTAAAAGTTGCTGATTAAGATGGTTATTTTAAATTTCTTTCGTTAGTTGGTAAAGCACAACGTAGTAGACGTCTCTGCATCCCACAGAGGAGGACTTAGCAATAATTAAAATAATAATACTTAAAATTATTTTTAGTTTTACTGTTAATTTGTATTATTTAGTTAACAGTTTTCACATTGTAAAGAACATATTATCAAGGCCTACAGATGCCAGCTGATCGCTTCATCATGTTTTAACTTGTTGTGTTGTCTATAGAAATCTCTTTGGTGTTTCTTATATATGATTTTTAGGTCTAACGATGCCTTAGTTGGCGAAAAATGTAACCAAATTCTTCATAAACAGTTGGAGCTCTCTAAAAAAATGTGTTAATTCTACTCAATAATACAATATCTTATATTATTAGTACCTACATACATCATTTGTACTGATTTTTCTCAAATGTTTTCGTTCTGAGCAGTAATCTTTGTTATACACAAATTTTGTTTCTTATAATTCCTTACATTATTTCTATTTATTTAAACCTTTTCATTTTAAGTATCTTACAGGTGCTAATTTAATTTATTATTTGTAGCTTGGTATATGTATAGAATTGTGATTATTTTAGATCCATTATACCAGACAAGATCAGAAACAGTTAAAAATATGCCTCTCTTTTTAAGTTTTTAGTAGCTAAGATTTTGAATTTTCTCGGTGTGACTTGGACGTCTAAAATGGATCATCATTCTTAACTTAATAGTCACCATAGACTATATAAATGTGTGTAAAGTCCATCCGAACATATTTTGTTTGACCTAATAACTGCAATAATAGTTTTATTATAATGTAAACACCCAAAGAAACCCCGTTACCTGTTCGATTGCCAATCCTACGTTTATAAAGAATTTCTTGGTAAAATTACTCATATAATACTGTCGATGAGCGTGCCAACCAGCGAAATTTACCTGGCCCCAGCTGGCATCACTGTGCATATTACTAAAATGAAATGAAATAAGGGGTACTACTTTGCACAGGAACGGATTTTTTAGTTAAATAAAAAGCCATAGTAATACCTTATAGTAGCAATGTTTATTATGTTTGTTTTTACCATTATATGTATATTAATTTATTATAAGTACAAAACAAGTGTGAAAAGATTGCGTGCGGAAAAGGGCAAGTTTTCGCACGCATTTAGGTAAAAGTAATAATAACAAATAATATGCCTACTTAAAAAAATATATCTACATATATACACAGAAGGTTTAATTGTAATTATAAAACGTTTTAATCTATTCCTAATTCAGTCCTCAAATTTTAAAACATGGTTAACCAAATTTTTGCAACTTTAATCCGGAATTTCACCAAAAACTTTCTTTATTAGCTCTATTACACAAACACTAAGAGTAGGTGTGCTATTTTCAGCTCTCATTTTCGATTTAATTTGATGCCACATGTGTTCAATAGGGTTAAAAATGCAATAATAGGGTGGCAGTCGCAACACAGTGTGACCCATTTCTTCCGAAATTTTATCACACACGTAGGTACTCTTTTTTAATACTAAACGCATTTAACCCTTAAACGGGTAGTGTATCTTACGGGATACATAGGCATGGCAACTTTTCCATAGCCGGAGAGGTAAACTTACAGTAAAATGGGCATTGTATCCCGTGAGAGACACAAGCAGTAAAATTGTTCCGCGCGGCGGGAGTGCCGGCAGCGCTGCTGGACGTAGTATAGAGGTCATTTATTGATGGTGTGTCATGGCGTCCGCAGCAAATACAGATGAGGTAAGTTTTGCAACTGTTTTAGACCGATATTTGATATTTTTATTTTCGGTTTGCAGTTAGGGAAAAGATTATAATACTTTTAAAATACACATAGAACGTTGACTTTAGTAATAAAACATTTCGAATCCAGCTAAAACTCGTTCCAACTTGTTTGTATCCCCCAGTACACACTGCCCAAATCGGGATAACTTCTTTTTTTATTTCATTTGTCAATTATTTTTTTCAGTTTTCCGAAATATCTTGTAAGCATTTTTACGGCCGAAAAGTTGGAGTTGCAGACTATATACCAGTATTGCCCCCGGAAAATGTCAATATTTCTGATGTTGGATCGTCTTCCGGCGATGACGAACCCGATTTTAGCGAATTAGATCCAGATTTTGAACCCGAGGTTTTACGGCCTCATATACCAATACTAATACCACAACAAAATGATTCTGATGATGACTGGAGTACAGAACAGATGATGACGTGCCATTATCCAATTTTGCCTCAACCGCTAGAACAAGTAATAAATCAAATAGTAAGGAAAAAAATAAGCAAAGAGGAGCTGAAGACAACTTCAAATGGTCAAAAGAAGATTTTCAACATATTCAGATTCCAGTTGATTAAGAATATGAAGCACCACCTGATGGTGTTCTTACAGCTCTGCAGTATTTTCAAACCTTTTGGGATGATTCAGTTATTGAAATGATCGTTCAAGAAACAAATATGTATTCTACGTTGACAACCGGTTCATCAATGAATACTTCTACATCCGAAATAAAAGCTTTCCTGGGTATACAGCTTCTAATGGGCATCGTTCATATGCCGGCAATTGAAGACTACTGGGCAACCATTACTCGATATAGTCTCATTGCTGATGTAATGCCTGTGAAAAGATTCAAAAAACTGCGTAGATATATACATTTTCAAGATAATAACGCAGATGCCAATGGTGACCGCTTGTTCAAAATAAGGCCCTTGCTTGAAAAAATTAGGCAAAATTGTACCCAGACAAAAAATGAAAATTTATATTCTATAGACGAAATGATGATTTTATATAAAGGTACTAAAGCTGGAAATCTTCGACAATACATGCCCAAAAAACCCAAAAAATGGAGGTTTAAGATGCTTGTAAGGGCTGGAGTCTCTGGAGTTGTATACGATTTCTTTATTTACACAGGATCTTCAACTTTTGACAATATGACTTTTACTGAAAAGCAATCTACTCTTGGTTCAGGTGGTAAAGTTGTCGTAAAACTATACCTTATCCTCAAAAAAGTATAGTATACTTTGATAATTGGTTTACTTCGTTGAATCTCATTATTGTTTTGAAAAATGACTACGGAATAAATAGCTTATGGACTATAAGAAACAACCGCTTGCGAGGCTGTATTTTGGAATTAGACAAAGCCCTTTTGAAAAGGGGTCGTGGAAGTTTTGACTATAAAGTCGACAATAATGCAGGTATTGCAGAAGTAAAGTGGGCTGATACAAAATGTGTGACTTTGGCAAGTTCTTATGTATGCTATACCCCCGTAGTTCAAGTGAAGCGCTACGATAAAGTTGAAAAGAAAAGGGTAGACGTTGATTGTCCCCAAATAATCAAACAATATAACACACATATGGGGAAGGTTGATTTGGCAGATATGCTAATTGCCTTATATAAAACGCCTTATAAGTCAAAAAGGTGGTATTTGGAAATATTTAGTCAACTTATTGACATAGGTGTAAATAACGCGTGGCTTCTTTACAGGAGGGATCTGCAAGCTCTTGGCATCGTAAAGCACGATAACCTGAAAACGTTTCGCCTACATTTAGCATTGTCGCTTATAAAAGCAAACAATGTAACGAAAGTCCGAAAATCCGATTTTACAAATGAGCAACCAAAGAAAAAAATTAAAGTTCCAGTAAGTGCTAGACCAACCGATACGATCAAATCGGGCATTTTCCAACATTCGTGGACAAAGGAAGGTGTAAATTTTGAACAAACGGACAAACTACAATATTTTGTCAAAAATGCGATGTACGGTTATGTATTGTACAAGGAAAAAACTTGCGGAATTGTTTTACTATATATCATACAAAACAATAAGTGAGTAACAAAGGATGTTTAAGTGAACCTTGTATCCTGGGGGATACATACCGTTTTTTTTTTGTTAAATGAGAAAAATTTTTTTTTTTACATTTTCTGTCCTTTTTGATGTATATTAATAAAAAATAAAGTGAATTTGAACATTTTATTTGTAAACTAAGGTTGTGCCCTTTTAAGGGTTCACACTTCTAACAGCTGCTTTTTACTATACGTTTCCTTGAATTACAAGTCATTTGTAACATGAACTGCTTTATTGCGGATTTTGTGCTCGATCAATTCGATACTTTTTCCAGTTGCCGGCTGTGGTAGCTTGTATTGTCCATTACAATAACACTGTGTTCTGGTACATTTAAAAGCAAACTGTCTTTAAACCAGCTTTCAAATAGAGCGGCGTTGGTATCTTCATGATAGTCCAGACTTAAATCCTTTATGTTTTTTGCCAACAGTAATAAACAATTAGCGATCCATCCATTCTCCCAACCTGCATGAATTATTGTTATTCGTTTTCCTTTATTTGAAGGGGCTTTATTTTGGCATTTTTCAGTTAAACCAATCCATCCCTTTTTAACAGTCTCATGAGTGTCAAACCACGTTTCATCCAGATAAACTATTGAACTTTTTTATTTCCTTAAGGTACAGAAATCTCATTTTTCTTAATCTTTCGGACCCCATAATAATTTGTCTCTTGTTTATTATCTTATACTTAAATCCCATCTCTTGCAAAGCGCGGTGAAGACTTGTCCTGCTACATGATATCGTTGTATCGTCAGTTTAGGGTAGCTAGATATCGCATTAGCTAAAGATTCCCAAGGTCTCCACATACTTTTAATATTAACTTGTTTCACACTGTTTTAAAGTAAAATAGATAGGTACTAAACTATTTCGAATATTATGTTTGCTATTTATATAAGCTATTTAAACAGGTACCTGTAACTAAAAAGTTTTGAGAAATATCCTAATAATTAAGTTGTTTCTAGAAAACCTTAACAAGACAGTTTATTAATTTTGATAAGAAATCAAGTAATGCACCTATCTATTGTTATTATAAACTGGCTTAAAAAAGAAATGTGGGTTAATACGTCTCTGCGAAAGCGAAAGTCGAGTTTATGAGGGGTTTTATTGCAGTCATTAAGCCAATCGAAATATGTTGCGAAGCACTTTATCTGCTGTAAAGAACTACCAAAGAATTAATGTATTAAACTCCACTCAAGAACGAAATTTAAGGTAATAAAATTACTAATCCGCCTCTGTTCCATAATAAACCGGGCAACATGCGTGTGCGGTCTAGTTCTCCAACTTTGAAATAAATGAACCCGAAATAACGATCGAAAAACTCGACAACTTCTCAACAAGAATACACGGAAGAGTTTTCCAAATAAACTTGCATGATTATTTAACTTGAACTTTTGCAAACGACGGCGAATAAAAAATGAACAACTCCAAAGTAGGGTAAAAAAAGCGCAGGATTTCAAACTTATACTAATTAGTTTAGGGAAAGTTAGTTGCGAACGTGATTTTTATTTGTATAAGGTACGAAAAAACAGTCGGAACATATAAGTAGTGACAGAGTTAGGAGGGTCCAAAATATTTTTTTTTTTAATTGCTGATCTTATTATGATAAAATAAATGAAACTTATCATTAAAGATATGAGTGAATAAGGTATCACCTGACAAGAAAAAATTAGATTTTTTGTTGTTTTTGGATATCTATTCCGAAACTGTTCCTATAACCAAAAATTACGCATTTTTAATATTTAAAAAATTTCTCGGACGATAAAGACGCTATGTAACATTATTGTTATTTCCTATAGAGAAATAATAACCTATCGTAATGAGATCTAGAGGTTATTTTAACTCCAATTTCAAGCTAATACGGATGTTTTCAAAATTAAAATTAATTAAAAACTTCCTAAAAACCGCTATGGGCGAACAAAGACTGTCCAGCTTAATAATAATTTCAAAAGAAAATAAAATTGCTCGAACAATACCTAGGAAAAAGGAAAAAAAAAATTTAATTGTGTGCTACAATTTATTGTCTAGTCTTTAGAATCGACATAAATAATAATTTTCCGCAGGTTGCTCTGATAATGGGGGAGCCAGCAATGATTTGCTTACATTATAATGTAGGTATTCGCATTCAAATTCAAATTAAAAAATCGTTAACTGTCTTAAGATCATTAATTTTATTGACAAAGGTAAGTAAAAAATTTAAATGGGTTAAATCTGGAGATCTGGCCGGCCATTTAATTGAACCTCGTCAGCCAATCCATCGTTCAAGAAAAACTGTATTAAGGTACTCACGCACATGGCGGGAGTAATAGGCCGGAGCTCCGTCTTGCCGATACCAAAAAAAATTGTTTGGTGCATCAGGATCTTCTGGATTAGGGTATAATGTGGCAAGACACGGTACCACATAGTTTTCTAAAAATTCGAAATATGTCCCACATGTCAAATTTCGGTCAATAAAAAAGGGTCCCAAAATTCTATTAACAATGCCAGCCCAAACATTAACTTTATGAGGATATTGGGTGTGACATTCCATAATCCAGCGTGGATTTTCTATAGCCCAATATCGACAGTTTTGTGTGTTAACACTTCCATTCCAACAATACGTTGCCTCATCCGAAAATACAATTCGTTTCGGAAACTGTGGATCGGACTTTTCTGTCTGGATCATCTTCATTGAGCTCATGAACCAATTAGACTTTGTAAGGATGGAATTTAAATTTGTCTAAATACTTTCGGACGGATGTTTTGCAGATATGATTTTCCAAAGCAATAGTACTACTAGCCTTATGGTGGTCTTCTTGAACCGACAATAACACATTTAATTGTATATCTTCTAATACCGCAGGTTGACCTTTCGTATAATTGTCCCGTGACGTGACCCAAATCGCTATATTTTTTTCTATTTTACTGACAGTAGATCAAGATATCGGTTTTTTACGAAGATACTTGTTATTGAAGAGTTCGCAAACTTCCATTTGTGTGCGCATTCTATTTCCATAATCAATCATTATTAATATCTCTATTAGCTATTTAATAAACTAATTACAAGATTATCAAAATAACTTTTGCCAGATACCTTGACTTGAGACAAAACTACTAGAATCAGGGGACAACCGTCACTGTTAGTGTGACAACCTTGACAACATAACAACCAAAGGCTTTATTTGCAATAGTATTGGGGTTCTTGAAGGTATTTTTACGTCAGAATTTTATCCTATGACATCTGTTACTGATTGCGTACGGTTTAGGTATTGTCGTTTATAAAAATTTTGATATCGGCTTTTGCCATAATTAATTTTGGTTCGTGCGTTTTCTTTTAAAAGTTTTTGTCTGCAAAGTTTTGGCGCCTTTTTCTATTATATATCATATAGTGCCTCTCTACTATGGATTTGGATTTGGACCAACAGGGAGCCAGTCTTTTGGTAGTTTTATTTGCAACAGTGTTCATGATTTAAGCAATGATAAAAAAAGATTATCTGTCAAAAGCCGAATATCGATTTTCTCGCAAAGGGCTTAATCTAAGTATATAACATATTTCATGAAACATGTTTAGAATTTCATGCAGAATCCAAGAAAATAATATAAAATAGGGGTATCTATTTAAAGAAATAAAGTAAACTGTCATCACTTGTTTTCGGGGCAACCTGTATACATGAATTAAGATTCGAAAAATGCACAACAAAAATAAAAAATTGACTGGTTCGAGCGTTTTTTCGAAAAAAACACACATGAATTTGTTCCAACCTTTACGTTCTTACTGTACAAAGAATACGTTATTCAAAATTATTTTTATTTAATTAACACTCCACTTTCAACCAACAAAACTACACTGTTAATTTCAAATTAACATTCAAGTAGTGAAGCCTCAATACAACCTCCTCCAACCCTCCAACTATTGCCTCTCATCTTTTGCTACAATAAAGCCAAATTGAAAAAGGGCAGGAGTATTACGGAGCCCTCCTCGTTTGACTGAATTTACCTCGTTAACTTTAATCATCTTTGTTTAGCGGCCCAATTAGAAAAGGGTCGGGACAATGAATCTTGCAAAGTTTACCCCGCTTCGAACAGGGTCATTTTTTATTGTCAAATGCTTCTGCAAAGTAGTTATCTAAATGATCAGGTAACTTTTTTATGTTTTTTCGCTCGTTACGGTTGGTTTATTTAACAGCATACAGCAGAAGGTGTATGATAATGAACTAGACCATAAAATAATTTTACAAGATACGTGTTTTGGCTTTTTATTCGCTTTTTATTTTTTTCTATACGTTTTTTTTACATAACAGCATAGAGCATCATTTCAGCTTCCTAATAAAAGTGATTAAAAATATCAACTACAATTGATGCAAAACAAAAGCCGATGCACGTCATCAATCAGTTGATAATAATTGTAAATCCGCCAGAAAACACGAGGAAATTAAATTTGGGCAAAAAGTAATAAAACTCTACGCGATATTGAATTTACTACTAACTTATAGTATTCTTCTTTGATACGAACCCACTTATAGCAAATATTTTGTTTATTTAAGCTTGTAAAAGTTAATATAATTTGAATTTTATTGGCCGATAGTTGGCAACACAACTGTAGACGGTGCGGTGGCGCCAGCTCGTTCGTTGACTTGGTTTGACGTTTCATGCAAAACTAACCTTAATTGTTCGTGGTAACGTGTTGTTGTGCGTCTATTTTTTAACAAAAACTTCAGATCTTTTCATAAATAGCATTACAAATCTGTTCTATTAAGAGAAACAAAAGTGCACATACATATCTCTGTCGATTACGTTGTTTACTATTTGTGAAACTGCCGAAGCATCTAAATAGTCGGTGCAAAGAGCTAATAGCTTCTCTAAGAAGCTATTTTCAGGAAGAACTTAACAGCAATATCCTATTATTACCCTTGACAGCAGTACAGAGAAGTAAATTTAAAGAGTATGATAAGATCTAGATATTTTATTTCTACTTTCCTAATTTTTAGCGTGTAGCAGCTGCCCTAAATTTAAAATTCTCCACTGTAAGCGTAATTTGAACAACAGTTAAGGAAAATAAATTAAATCACCTTAACACAAACGTTTGAATTCAGAGAGAGTTGTGAATGTGTAAGAATGTACAAAACAAGTAATTAAGTTGTATTATTTAAAAATAATAATATTTTACATCGGTTATTCATAAGCTGTAACTTTTTTTAGAACATCATGTAACTTTGACAACTTTTAGTCAGAAATTAAAAGACAGCTAGAGAACTGTTTGATCGTTGTCTTTACTCCTTAAGAAGCCTCTTCAAAAATATAGGCTTCGGATGGTAAAAAGATGAACCGATGCGAGGGCTTATGGAACTTTCCCATGTAGCTTTTAAACGACTGGTATTTTTGAAAGAATATATTATTATTAAAGAAAAAGAAGCATTCTTCTACCAATTCGTTTTCTTGGATGAAACATGAATTTTTAAGGATTGAACCATTGGTCGATCTTGGCAAGATGGAAATAAAAGAAGTGCTAGATCTACTAAAGTTGACGGTAAAAGGTATTATGCAGTAAACAAATATATAAACTATGGAAAATTTTTGTATATTTATCTTGTTTTTATGAAAAAAAAAAAACTGTGTAATTCCCTTACTCGGATATTTTTGTTACAAGCTGGCAACACTGTCGATAACTGACATCACTCGGAGGGTATGACGTGCATTGGTTTTTATTTTGCATCAACTATATCGACAGTCTGCATTATATGGATTTTATTGTATTAAACAGGTGAGGTAATTTTGTTTTTCTTATATAAGATAGATTTAATGGTGTATCCCGAAAATTTCGATAACTGGTAAAAAGCAAAGTTTTCTCTATTAACACGTTCACTGCCGCCGATATTTTGCTGGTTTTGCGTGTGGAGTCAAAGAAAATATCAAAAAAATGTTCCAGAAACTAATTAAGACCGAGTGTAAAGAACGATAAAAGTAATTATATAACGTGCTTGTTTTTTAAAGTACAATCGCTGACAATGGTATGTTTTTTTTCTCGGTCCAGTAAAACCGAGTCGGCGTATTGCAGTTGGGTGAAGGCTTGACGTCCACTGGAGGCGTAGTCGTCTATACAAGATCTTCATTCCAAAATTAACTACCCTAAAATATCTCTTGATTTTCAGGGAAATAAGATTTGACATATTTGCTTTAATAGTTATTTATGTATCTAGGGAATTATAATGGGAGGTAATTGAGACCCTTATAATTCCAGTTATACATAGATAATTTTATTTCCGACCGATTTTAGTAACATTTTGTTCATTTTTAAAGTGGAATAAATGTTTCAATAGATGACAATCAAATTGACATTAGATGTCAATCGTTTGATTTTATGTCAAATTTTTCTTAGTATCCCAAGGGAGTTATGACCCTTATAATTCCCGCGTAACTAAGACGTTATAAGCTAATAATATACCGGTCAGAAATAAATAAATATATTAAAGTGTAAAACGTCATTGTCAGTAACTTTTAAAGATCTTGTAAGTTTACAATGGCTGCAGTTGTTTATAAGGTGAAAAGTTCATATATGCATGGGTCCGCAAGCCCTTAATTTTTGGGGATACAGCACTTTATAGGCTAATGCAAAGTACATTTTCATAATTTTTTGATTTTGGCTTTGTTTAGGAGATAAAAGCTATTTTATCAAACTCTGATATGGGCATAGCGATATGCAAATAAATGCCATAATTATTCGCTTTCTCGAGAACGATTGCTGGTAGCGACTGCTACCAAGAGTACCAAGTATACCTTTATCATGTAGAAATGATGAAGAAATCCATATTTTTGCTTAAAAATGTTATACAAGCACGTATAAGAAAAGTATGACTCCTCAAAAGAGTAAAAATACACGTAGGTGGCGCTCTCTATAAGTGGGAGACAGAGTAACATCAAATTCGAATTTCGCATTTCAAAAAACCTCTAAATACCAATTTTCGTCTAAATATAGACATTATTTCAAAAATTATTTGCGAAAAACAAAAATAAAAATGAATTTTTAACACCCTGTATCTGAAAAATAAAGGGTTTATATGATTTTTTAACCTTATAAATGACTGATGAATCGTCCTGTAAAATATCGCACACTTATTTAATAACACTCTGTATACACATGAAATTCCGTGCGATAGGCAGAACCAACTCTATCTGTTCGCCGACGATACTGCAATTACGACTACCTCTAAGCAACCGTGGCTTGTCGTCACTCGGATACAGCGCCATATTAATCAGTTGGAAATATGGCTTTCGAATTGGAAAACTCATCTGAATCCCGCCAAAAAAAAGGTGATTTTCTTTTTAAAAAGTCGATTACGAAGGCCTGAAACAAGGCTCAGAGTCAATCGAATCAAGCTGAACCAGTGCCAGGAGGTCAAATACCTGGGACTTATCTTTGACCAGAAACTGAACAGAGGTTGAACTCAGTTCAATAGAATCAATTGGGCTCTATCTATCCGCTGCTTCACAGGCGCTCCAAAGTTAACTTCTACAAGGTACTGGTCAGGCCGGTTCTGACTTATGGTGCGTCCTCGTGGTGCAACATAAGCAGGGCTGAGTTGATAAGTTCCAGATCATTCAAAACAGGGCTCTAAAACTGATCGCAGATGTTCCCCGATAAGCGATGAATCTGATACTGCATCAAGATTTCCGAACTCCGACTCTGGACGAATTTTTCCTCCAAATTACTACAGACTATTACAGACGTATCGACAAGCCTTCAAATTATCAACTCACATACAAGAGCAAGACCAGACACGACTTACAAACTCCCATCCCAAAAGACTATTTACCTTTACCTATTATCGGTCAAGTTCAATGGTAGAAATGCACTAAAATACAGTTGAGAGGCACTGTACCTACGGTATAATTTAACGTATCTGAGGCCTCATGCTGCTGCATCACTATTGCTTCCAGCCAGATAGCAAGACACACACTCATCTTGGCAAGAAATGCCAATTTTACATTTTTCGTAAATGATAAGGTGTAGAAACTGAACAAAGAATCAATTGATGTTAAAGGTTTTAGACCTGACGTAAAAAAACATTCAAGAAACAAAGTAGTTTACAACGGAGCAAAGAATACATTTAATCCAATGTTACATTAACGGATATTTTCATACAGATATACGTTATTAAAAAAATTCATGAAGGGTTTCCCAATGTACCCGTAACCAAATGAGCGGTCTGTAAGCTGGTCAAGAAATTTCGTGAACTAGAAAATTAACTTGTAGCCAATATTAATAAACTTGTTAGACCACCATCATCCAGCCGTAAAAATTCTAAGCAAGAAGTTAAGGAATCAAAAAGGAATGCAAGCTTAAGAATTCATCTAGAACGAGTGATTTGTAAAATAAGGGAATTTGCATTAAGGTTCGGTTAAATATTTAGATTTAATAGTGCAAATAGTTTGTAAAGTAACTAATATGCAGCGAAATAGACAATAAGAATAATGTACAATATCGTTTGTCAATGTAGTTGTTTTATTACAGATTTAACAAGTTTTTCGTCAAAAATGCAATATTTTATTGTAAGTTTTTCTGATCGTTTAAAATCCGGATGCGACATGACAAAATTCGAGGCATTGTTTTACTGAGACACATTTGTATTTGAATTTGATATAAGCATTTTTTAATATTTCTATCTGAATCTGTGTAATTTAAATATGATTTTTCTGTTGCTGGACTTTTAATCTCAAGTACAAATTTTCTAAATAATAATAATAACAATCATATACATTAGAAACAAGCACCTCCTTCAGATGGATTATAATGGATTACTGACTAATGTGTAGCAATTAGCAAACTCAAATTCGCTCGCGCTTGCCAACTGCGCCGTGATGTTTATGCAGAATGACGTCACGAGTCGGCGAAGCGCTTTTTGCTGAAAACAACTCGTTAACATTGAATATCTAGGGATTGGATACACTTAAAGAGCTGAAATTTTAACAGCGTATCTAGATTATTGAATTCTATTGAATACCATAAAAAAAATATCGGTAATAAGCCTATTACTTGACGATGAACTACGTTTTGTTTATTTTTAACAGGACGGTGCAACCGCCCATACATATGCCGAAACTATTAACTACTTATGCAATTTTTTCGACGACAGATTGATCAGTTTTGGAACAGACATTGAATTCCCACCCAGATCACCTTATTTGACGGTTGCGGATTACTTCAATTTTCCTCATTTGGAGAACAATTTCTTTAAAACACCAGTTGAAAATTTGGTACAGGTACAATAATGAAGTATCCAAGAATGTGGTAACATTTCTCCAGAGATGCTGGTCAACGCTTCCGAAAATATGAAGAGACGTGTGAATTTGTGTTTGGAGCATTGCGATCAATTTCAGCAATTTCTATAATTTTTATTTTCCTTCCTCTATATTTTTACTTTAAGGATTTCGTAAATAACAAGAATAAATTTGTATTTGTTTACTTATTTTAATATTCATCACTTTGTCATATTATGTCATGATATGAATTTGATTATTAAAGCTGGATTTATAAACTCGAAAAGTTGGCGAGGTTGAGGTTCAGTTGGCGTTGGAAATAAGAGTTTCAATTTAAACTAAAGGGAACACTCAGTTCAATTTATAAACTCAGTTCGTGCAAAGTTTGTCAGTTTCGAAAAGTTCGATATAACCAATTTTAATGTTGGGAGTTCGAGAGGTTCATCTTGACCAATGAAGACGATATTTTAAAGTCATGGGGTTACAGCGAAATGTCAAATGTCTTTTATTTCTCGCGTTCCATCCAAAATTATGAATTTATCTACAAGTTAGGCCATAGATATTATAAAAGGAATATACAGGGTGTTACTTAATGATGTGGCGTAATTTCAAGGGGGTATTCCTGAACCAAATTCAAATAGAAAAGTTCATATAAACATGTGTCCTGAAGAGTCTGGTTTTCAAGACACAGGGTGTCAAAGTTTTAAAAAAAAATTGTTTTTTTATTAATATCTAAATGATCCTTTTACCGAATTTGTTGTAATCTGGCAGGGTTATTCATTGTAATAAGACGCTAAGTTGGCACTAACTAAAAGAAAATTATAAGTTCCAGTGGCGTCTCGGGGGGCAGTGTCACGAATAATATTGACAAAAAAATGTACGCTACTGAGTTTTTTGAAAAATTTAAATTTTTTTCAGATTGGGCATCTACAAATACAACTTTTTTGTCTCTCAATATCCTTTCGTATATTACTTCCTTTTCGAGGAAAAAAATAAAAACGACTTCATTGCATGTCGGAAAATTGTTAAAATAAAATCAAGTTAACTTTGATCGTTCAGTATATTTATTTCTAAGCCATTTTTTAAAATCTTACAAACGAAAAGTAATGACTATTTACGAGAAATGTTGGAAATGACTACCTCCCGCTTTTATGCAGGCCTCTGCTCTCCTTCTCATCGAGCGACGAACTCTTTCGAAAATTCCATTAGTGTTACGAATGGTTTCACACCCGTCAATAATTCTATTCCTTAGTTGTTCTTCTGCCTCGATTGGTGTAACATAAACTAATGCTTTTAGGTGCCCCCACAAATAGAAATCTAGGCTTTTTAAGTCAGGCGATCTAGGTGGCCAGAATTGTGGTCCTCCACGACCTATCCAACGATTTTGGTAAGCTCCATTCAAATACTCACGAGCCAATATGCTAAAGTGGGCAGGAGCACCGTCATGCATGAACCAATGTTGATGTAAATATAAAGGAACATTTTCAAGAAGCAGAGGCAAATCATTTTGTAGAAAATGACTGCAAGATTGTCCGTTAAGAAGTCATGGTAAAAAAAAAGGTCCAATTAAATAGTCATCTAAGATATCGATCCAAACGTTGACAGAAAATTGTTCCTGAACATTTGACTCTGTAATAGCATGAGGATTTTCTTGGGCCCAGTTATGATTATTATGGAAATTAATTATTGCATTTCTGGAAAAATGGGCTTCGTCCGTAAACATAATGATGGAATCAAAGTGAGGATTTTCTGCAAGTCTTTGATGATACCATCTACAAAATTGCGTACGCGGTTCAAAATCTCTTGGCAGAAGTGTCTGAACTCTTTGTAAGTGATAAGGATACAACAGGGAATCTCTTAAAATTTCCCATGCCATTTTATAACAAATATTTAATTCCCTACCTATTTTTCGGGTACTAGTTGAAGGATTCTCTTCAACCGCATGTAGGACAGCCTCCTCAACTGCGGGAGTTCGAATTGTACGAGGTCTTCCCTCTGAGGTATTACGTTTAAAACTGCCTGATTCAGTCAGACGACGATGAATGTTTATGAATATTTGTCTACATGGAAGGACACGGTCAGGATACCTTTCTTGATAGAGCCGCCGGGCCTCCGCCGAATTACCATTGGCAAGACCATAAAGGAAATGCATTTGTGTCATCTCCAAATTAGAATAATTATTTGCCATTTTTTGAATAGCACAATTATTAACCTTTTGACCAGAGGAAAAATAATAACAAACTGTTACCGAAAGTCAAAACCATTATGTTCATAATAACAAAACAACATTTCCTAGCAACGATCAAAGTTAACTTGATTTTATTTTAACAATTTTCAGACATGCAATGAAGTCGTTTTTATTTTTTTCCTCGAAAAGATGTTAAGAGACAAAAAAGTTGTATTGGTAGATGCCCAATCTGAAAAAAAATTAAATTTTTCAAAAAACTCAGTAGCGTACATTTTTTTTGTCAATATTATTCGTGACACTGCCCCCCGAGACGCCACTGGAACTTATAATTTTCTTTTAGTTAGTGCCAACTTAGCGTCTTATTACAATGAATAACCCTGCAGTTTTCAACAAAATCGGTAAAAAGATCATTTAGATATCAATAAAAAATCAATTTTTTTTTTAAACTTTGACACCCTGTATCTTGAAAACCAGACTCTTCAGGACACATGTTTATATGAACTTTTCTATTTGAATTTGGTTCAGGAATACTCCCTTGAAATTATGCCCCATCATTAAGTAACACCCTGTATAATATAGTAGGTATAATAATACCATTTATTAAAAACTGGAACAATCATTCTTGTATATTTAAAAAACTGTCGTATTTCCCAAGACCCCATCTTTTTAAAATAATCATATCCACCTGCCCCTATTCTCCTCACATTTATTGGTAGCGTTTTAAAGCGGCGATTGCTATGCCTTCTCCTATTCTCCTAGACAGTGTTTGGTATCAAGTACTGGCAACGTGCGTGTAAAGTGCTCCGATGTAAAGTGTAAATTTTGTGTGGAAAAAGTCGAATTTAAAACTGTTTGCTAGTCTAAACCGCCAGGAGAAGTGTGCACACACCTCAAAATCACAAGGTACGCAATCCATATATCTTAGTTGCATCACTATACAGATGAATCTGATCGACGCATTTATGCACCTCAACTATAAGGATCAATATTGCTTACACTGACTGATAGTTATCAGAAACTTGAAAAGTAAAAAATACATACTTTTATCAGTGCATGATCGTGGAACCAGAGCGCCAGTGGTACCTGCACGGGATTGTACTTATTCTTATTACTAATTCAAGTTGAAGATGTCTGCAGTTACTGAAGAGAAATTATACCAAATAATTCGGGAACTGAACCAGAATCAGCTTGAAAAAATTGAGGATAACAGCAAACGACAAACAAAACTGCTTCAGGACGAAATAAAGAGCACATTTAGGGATTTACAGGAAGGAATAATTGAAGCAAGAAAGGAGAGAGACGAGATAAAGAAGCAGAATTTGACCTTGCAGAGAAGAATCAGACGGAATAATATAATAATATTTGGCCTTGACATCAAAAAGGAAAATTTACTACAGGATTGCCTTACAAAAATAGATAATTTACTAGGTATAAGATTTGTGGAAAACGATATCAATAATATCTACATCCTTGGTAAAGGCGTAAACGCTCCAATTGTCGTAGAGTTTATTTCCTTTTTGAAAAAAACATCAATTTTTCCTTATTTAAAGAAATTACAAGGCACCCGCGTATCTATAAGCAACGATCTGTGCCCAGAGGATAGACGAGACCAAAAGATCTTACTCCAACACCAAAAGCTGGCAAGATCACAGGGACTACAAGCAAAAATAAAAGGAAAAAATTTAGAAATAAACGAAGAAATCTATACCATTCAAAGATTATTAGAACTTGAAGAACAGGTAAACTCTGAAAAGGCTGATTCCGAATCGGAGGACACTGAAACAGAAGAACAAAAGCAACCAAAAGACACGGATAAAACCGACTTATTAATAAAAGACAAAATTAGTGACGAAACAAGTAACAAACGTAAAAGGAGGAAAATACAATATAGTCCGAAAAATAGGCTGACGTCAGCCTATGGTGGAAATAGCGTTACTACTAGAAGTCAAGCAAAAGTGCCCGATAAAGATAAAGATAAGATTTAAATATATTAATCTCTCACCTTATCTAGCGAATTGTAATTATCGTTATTCAAATAATATTAAGGACTTATTTCTTTTTTTCGAGTTAATTTATTTATAAAGAATTAAAAATGAACCCCTATATAATAGAATCTAATTTCACAGAAATTGTATCTGAATACATAGACAACGGTAAGCATTTTTTTGAAAGGATACAAATAGGAAATACCAAATTTTTTTCAATAGTTCACGTAAATATCAGAAGCATTAACAAACATTTTAATGAATTCTTGCTCCTGTTAGAAGAATTTAATCATTTTTTTGACATTCTGGTTTTAACCGAAACGTGGAATATACCAGATGTAAATTTCTTTAATATAGATGGTTATTTTTCATTATATAACAAAGGTGATATTAACAAGAACGATGGTGTTATGGTGTATATAGACAAAACCTACGAGAGCTCTTTTTCACACGAAAAAATAAACCTAGGAAATATTAAAATGTTAAATATTTTAATTAAATCGTGTGGACAGAGGGTTCTTGTGAGCGCCATCTATAGGCCCCATGCAACATGTCCCATTGACTTTGTAACAAATTTAAGAAGTTATCTGGAAAACTGTAGGGATAATTTAATTAACTTTCATTTTTTGGTAGGAGATATAAACATCGATATAAAATCTAACAAAGACTATGTTCACGACTATCTAAACTTGATGAGTGAGTCAGGATATACATCGTTAATTAATTCTTATACTAGAATACAACGAGGATCACAGTCATGTATAGACCATATATTTTGCAAAAGCATAAAAAATGCTGACCTTAAATCATTTGTCATAAAATCGGACATAACTGATCACTATCCAGTGACTGCACTTTTTAAAATCGAAAACGCAATTAGTTACAATCAGCCAAAAAACATAATAAAAATATATAAACTGAATGAACAGAAATTGGTTGATTATTTCAACAATATAAACTGGAGTACATTTTATCAAACCGAAAATATTGACAATATGTCAAACATTTTAATCACTAAATTAAAAAATGGTGTTTCCTTTGCAAAAACAGAGATTTCCATTAAGACAAGGTATAAAAAAAGACATCCATGGATCACATTAGGTCTAATGAAGTCAGTAGACACAAAACAAAAGCTGTTTAGGGACTACCAGGCTGATATTCACAATGAGCAAAAATGAAAACCTATAAAAACTACAAATCACATCTAAGTAAATTAATTTTTAAAACGAAGACAGATTATTTCAGTACCGAACTAACCGAAAACCAAAATAACAGCAAGGCACTATGGAAAACAATAAATAAATTTACAGGTAATTTAAAAGAAAACAGTGAAATAAAAGAAATTAAAATTCAAAATCAGACAATAAGAAACAAAATAGATATGGCAGATACATTTAACGATTATTTTGCAAATGTAGGTAAATCACTAGCAAATAAACTTAGTAAACCAAATGTATCATGCGTTAAAAAGGAAAATATAGGCCACTCTGCTTTTTTTATTCCAACTAACGAGAATGAAATAGAGACAACAATAAAGGAGCTAAACTCAAATAAAGCACCCGATCCTGATCAAATTAGTGGAAAACATTTAAAAATTATATCAAGCTTTATAAAAAAACCTATTGCTTTTCTCATAAATAAAATGTTTAACGAGGGACATTTTCCGTCCATTCTAAAAGTTAGTATTATCAAACCCATCTACAAAAAAGGCGACCAAACACTAGTATCAAATTATCGCCCCATATCACTATTATCAAACTTATCAAAAGTAATAGAAAAAATAATCAAAAAAAGAATCATAGGTTACCTAGACAAGTTTAAACTATTATCGGATCGACAATTTGGTTTTAAGAAGGGCATATCGTCAGAAGACGCAATAATCTATCTAACAAATAATTTATACCACAACTTAGATAATAATAAAGCTTCTTTATGCGTATTCCTCGATTTAGCCAAGGCCTTCGATACTGTTGAGCATCAAAGATTAATTGATGTGTTAGAGGACCTTGGCTTTAGAGGACCCAGTTTAAGTCTATTAAGTTCATATCTGAGTAATCGGTCACAATTCGTTAAAATTAACGATCAAATAAGTAACCCAAAAAAAATTTATTACGAACGCCGTAGGAACAGTGTTGGGCCCCATTCTATTTTCCATATATATAAATGGATTGCTTAAATTATCCAGCCCGGGAATTATATCTTCATTTGCAGATGATACTGTAATTCTGTATACTGGAGACTCGTGGAAAAACGTAAAGGAAACAGCAGAAAAAGATCTAATCAAAATAAAATCCTGGTTTGATGAAATGTCTCTCACTATTAATTTCGAAAAAACTACATATATTGCATTCAGTTGTAAAAAAATAAATCGCCCAAATTTTAACGAACTTAAGATAATTCAGAACAATCAAGAAATTGACATACAAGAAGTCAGCCATACAAGATACTTAGGGGTCGAGATTGATAAATTTCTAAAGTGGGATGTCCAAATTAGATTATTAATTAATAAATTAAGGCCAATCCTCTATAAATTTAAACAATTAAAAACAATTCTAAATACAGCCACTTTGAAAACAATTTATTACTCTTTGGTATACTCCTTAATACAATACGGTATATTGGGATGGGGAGGGGCATATAAAAGCCACCTAAAAAACTAGAAGTAATCCAAAAAAGGTTTATCAAAATTATTTTCAATAAAAATTATATTTATCCTAGTGATAAATTGTTTAAAGAAGCAGCATTTTTGGATATATATCAAATATATTGCCTTAAAATGTTAAGCTTACAACATAAAAAAAGATATCTACTTGAGCCATTAAGCCATACACATAATACCAGGTATAAACAATCACAAAAAATTAAAACTATTAAAACAAAAAAATCTATCGGTCAAAGGTCCTTTAATTTTTTGGCGCCATATATGTATAATTTAACTCCTCAAGAAATTCGAAATGAAGTAAATCAGAACAAGTTTAAAAATATATTAAAAAAATGGATTCTATCTAAACCAAGAAATTTGTGTCTTAAGTTTATGAATTTGGGATAATACAAGGGATCTTAAAGCATTGTTGTTATTTTGTCTGATTGCAGCTATAAATTTGGGCATATATCCACTTTCTTATCGCATGGTTCTTTCTACGTCTGTTTAATTTTTTGCCCCAAGGATTAAATATTGAATTATTAAAATAATTAACATCATACACATCACATTACACTAATCTTATCTATCCTAGTCTATAATTATGGTACATTATTTTAGTTCAATTGAATCCGCAAATTATTATATTATTATTCTTTGATAGGCATTTTTTCTTGGTTGTCGCTCTAGATAATGTCGAAATTAGTATATGCATATTTATATATTCTAGGTAGATTTTTTTTCCTCTCACAGAACAGATATTCACATGTACATAATATGTTAAGTTTAAACTATATGGGAGAGATGTAAATGGTTTAGAGATATACCCACACACTAGCCTTAAGTGGCTTTAGTGGTTTTCTTTATTTATTTCCATCTACTTATATAGGAGAACGATTTATTTTCTTTGTAATCATTTTTTTTGTGGAAATAAATATATTATATATATATATATATAAGCCGCGTAAAACAAAAATATCGCCGCAAGCAGGGTGTAATAATATAACATTTTTACCACAGCACGGAACTCAAAAACGATTTAATTTTTTTTTTGAATCGAGCAAAATTGAAAACAAAGAAAATAATAATTTACAATCTGTCAAAATTTTCAAAGTCAAATTTAATGTCAGTATTCTGTATCATTCTATTGGACAAAAATTTCAACTAATCAAACAACAACTTTTCGAACTTCGCTACTAACTTTATAAATGCCATATTCTGGACTGTCGAATATCGAACCTCACCAACCTATGTCCTTTATCAGGGATATTACCACCAATGAGTTGATTTCTGATCCCAGGGTCAAAGTTGAATTGTTCGTGAACAACCTTCGTGAGCAATTCAGTGATAACCCGACGACGGACCCTCAGAGTGATGCGGCGGTCTCTAGGACAGTACAGATTTATCGTTCAATAGAACATCCCATTCAAAACCTTCGAAATATCAATCTGGAGGAGCTTAAAAATATTCTAAGTTTCATTAAACCTAAAAACGCACCGGGCTTTGACTGTGTAAAAGTTAAGGCGTTAAAAAACTTGCCTGATAATGTTCTCACGGATGTAGTAAACATTTCACAGGCTATAATCGAAAAGGGCCGCTTCCCACAAGCGTGGAAAAACGCCAAGGTTATATTAATACCTAAGCCAGGACAGGACCTAACATTGGTTGCCAGTTACAGACCAATCAGTCTGCTATCATGCCTGGGCAAGGTTGTTGAAAAACTTATACTAAATCGTATCACGGATTTTGTACTCGACAACAACATTTTACCATCAGAGCGGTTCGGTTTTAGATCTGCTCATTGCACGGTGCGCCAAACGACAAGACTGGCGTCCAATCTTTTTAAGGGCTTCAATCGCCGATTTCACACGGGTGCGGTTCTGTTCGATGTGAGTAAAGCTTTCGACAAGGTCTGGTACGATGGACTAATACTAAAGATGATAAGGTTAGGTATGCCTAATTACCTAATAAAGGTTATTCACTCTTTTTTGACAAACAGAACTTTTGCAGTTTCGTCAGAAAATGCGGTTTCAACTGTGCAACATGTCAGAGCCGGAGTACCTCAAGGTTCCCCTCTTGCACCGGCTCTGTACAATATTTATACCAGTGATATCCCAAAATTTGTCTGTTTGCTGACGATACTGCGATTACCGCCACTGCCAAACAGCCCAGGTTAGTAGTCTCAAAGCTGCAACGCCATATAAAACTTCTGGAAAAATGGTTAAAAAGATGAAAAATTTGTTTAAACGACACTAAAACCCAAGCTATTTACTTTTCGAAGTCCAGAGTGAAATTTCCGGAAACTCGATTGCTTATAAATAACACCAGGATAAACTGGCGAGATAATATAAAATACTTGGGTCTCTGCTTCGACAAGCGAATGGCTTGGAACACAAACGCGGACCAGCGCTTGAAAAAAGCGAATGGTCAGCTTGGTGCTATTTATTCACTGCTAAACAGGAATAGCAGGATAGACATACGGACAAAGACGAACTTGTCCAAAATAATAATAAGACCGGTACTGATATACGGTATACCGACATGGTGCACTATTAACAAGACTCAAATAAAAAGACTGCAACGTTTTCAAAACAAAGTTTTAAGAATTATTGCGGACGCACCTAGACATACGATGACTCACGTACTGCGCAATGACTTACGAATGCCGACGTTAATTGAATTTTTTGATAAAGTCATAACAAATTACTTCAGACGGGCAGACGTGTCGCAAAATAAACTCATTATAACCTCCCACATTAATTCTCTACCAATCAGAACATATAAATTACCAAAAGACTGGCTTCTACCAAGACCCGATTAATTTCGTTAAAGTAACCTTCCAAAGTCAATCAATTTAAGTACCAGCTTGAACGCCGTCGACGCACGTCAATTATTTAAAGAACTATTTCCGAATCCAAGACTTATCTAATGATGACCAGCCGAGCAGTTGAACGAAGAAAGAAAAGAAGTTAAAGATTGGATCTAACTTAGAAAACGCACATGATCTCATATATCGAACCTCACCAACTTGAACATAACTTCAACCTCACCAACTTTTCGAGTTTATAAATCCAGCTTAAGTCTGTTCCATCCATCAGTCCCTGACAGTTTTAAACTGTCAAATACAAGCAAACAGTTATAGGACTTAACAAGGCATTCTGGGGTCTACATGCAATATTCATTTAGTAAACTCAATATCTTTAATTGTACCAATACATAAAAAAGGTGAGAAGACGAACCCAGGAAATTATACCGGTATAACACTCCTAAATACTACCTACAAAGTGCTAGCCAATACAGAAATTAAAACCGTATGCCGAGGAAATCATCGGAGACTACCAGTGTGGCTTTAGACAAGGGCGATATACTGTGGACCAAATATTCGCGATTAAACAGATAATGGGAAAGAGCTTAGAATTTAACCGAGAACAACACCAACTTTTCGTAGATTTTGAACAGGCTTACGATTTACGATAGTGTTGCGAGAGCACAACTCTCGGTGACTATGGAAGAGCTAGGATTCCCAAAGAAACTGATAAAAATGACACAAGTTTGTGTCAATGGATCCAGAAGTAAAGTTAAAGTGGGACAGGAGTACTCAGATGTTTTTGAAATTAATAATGGGCTAAGACACGGCGACGCCCTTTCACCACTGCTGTTTTACATCACACTAGAATATGTTATCAGAAAAGCCGAGATACGTAACCACGCCAACCTTTTTGTAAACAATGAACTAAAATTACTACTGGCGTTTGCAGACGATGTGGACATGGTTGGCAACAGCAGATTAACCATCAAGGAGACCTTTATCGGATTTGAAAACAAAGCACACACCATTGGGTTAAGAATTAACGAGGAAAAACTAAGTATATGTAGACAACCAGAGACAGCTGGAACAGAGATAGAATAGGACAAAACATCACAATGGCAGACTATAACTTCGAATGGGTCAAGAAGTTAAAGTACTTGGGGGCAACATTATCAGAAAATGCAGACGGAACAGAAGAGATAAATTGCAGAATACAAGCAGGGCACTGATGTCTGTTTGCAATGAATGAGCTCCTCAAATCAAAACAACTGACACAGACAACTAAAATCTCAATCTACAAGACCATAATAAGACCAGTGGTGATTTATGGCTGTGAAACATGGACACTGACCGTGGCAAACGAGGAGAGTTTGCGCATCTTTGAACGCCGAGCACTAAGGAAATTATATAGAGCCATCTGGGATGGAACATCGCGACGGTACGAATTACGTAGCAATAGAGAACTAAAAGAACAATATGGAGCACCCAACATCGTTATAGAAGTCAAAGCAAGAAGACTACAGTGGGCAGAGCAATTAAGGCGTCTCCCTGATAATCGTGGGGTCAAACTGGCTTTTGAGGAGCTCCTGTAGGAAAACGACCGCTAGGCCGCCCACGCCTGCGGTGGAAGGACAATATTGCGAAAGATCTGAGAGCAATGAATATAAATGGAGTGGGTCTGATGTTAGATCGAACCCAATGGATGTCTTGTCGGCAAAAACCCACCCAGGGTTGTAAGCCACGACGGGGTAAGTAAGTAAGTAAATAAACTCCATTTCTGATTAAAAACGGGTCCGGGACTGCCTGTTGGAACAAGCCTATTATTACAACCTAAACCATTCCCTACGTTTTTCAGTTCAAGATGAAAACTATTATCGCTCGCACGCAAAAATGGAAAATTATCCTACCTTACGACGGCTTTTTACGAAATCAAAATATATGCATTGGTTTTCGAAATACAGGTCCCCGGAGATTTAAGTAAAAACTCTCGTATAAACAATTTTTTGAAAAATTTATTTAAAAATGCTTAAAGTTACTTTATCGGATGGTTCACTTACCCTGTATACAGAGGGCAGCGGCGGGTGTCCTTGGCTTTTTGAGAAGTACACACAGCGTGATTCATGGGGAAAAATGTTTCATTTATTTATTGTAATCCAGGTTTTACCAAGTTTTAATATTTTAGCCACACTTAAAAATATTTTCCAGATCGCGCTGAAAGCTATCCTTTTCGGATAAACTATCTAAATTCAATGCACGTGACTTTATATTTACACAGCCGCTATGCAAACACAAGAAACCAAAATATATTTTCAAAAGGAAAAAATCTTCCAGCAACCTTGATCGTAAATAAAGTTGAAATTTTCCATACATCTGAGTGTTTATTTAAATCCATTTTATCCTACAAGGAAAACAAAAGCGGTGAATTTAAAATCTCGAGTGCTGTTTTCACAACGATGTGAGCAAACTTCTCCTTGATGAAAATTCGTATTCGTAAACTTCATTTAAAAAAGGCTTTGTTCTTTTATCAGTCTTTTTGCCGACTTGGTTGGAGGCGCAGTTTTTAATTTTAGAGCGTTTTATTTCGCAGAAATAAAGTACACAAAGCAGTCAAAGGCCGACAAATTAAAACAATTATTAAACATTAATAATTACTGAGAAGTCGAAGCTGTGACCTGACAAATCCAGATCGAACAGGTAAATTAAAAAATAATTTGCGCTGGAGGTGTAGTGAAAGCGTTTCTTTTAACAATAAAACGTTATTAAATTAATTTTTATAGCACATAAATCCAGAACGTACCGGATGACTTCGTATAAACAAGCACCCCCCGTAACTTTTTTATTTTTTATCGTACGGGAAAAATAAAAAAACTGACATACAGGGGAAATTTTTTTCTTTCCAAATTTGCATTGCAGTTTTCAGTAACTTTGCAAATATACGGGGGACGACAAAAAGTATTTTTTTTAATGGAATGCCCTGTATATTTTCGGCTAAAATAAAAGATCTTTTTTTTCTGATTTCAAATATACCATACAAGTTGACATTTCAGTTCAGCCGTTTTTGCGTTATTTTTATTAATAAATAAAACAGCAATGCAAAGATTGAAAAAACAATGTTTTACTAACAAACTAAGTACAGTAGTAGAGATTCAATAAAATAAAACAAAATAACTATATAGAATATTAATCAGAATGAATATTTCCCCCCTCATTATCTATGCATTCTTGGTCAACGGGTTGTAAGTGCTCAATTACATTCTCTATAAAATTACTATTTCTTTCATTTAAATATCTTATTTCTTGAGTAATAAAATGTTTCATGCCCTCAACATTGTCAATATCACGCTTATAAACTTTAGTTTTAATATACCCCAAAAAAAAATTGTCCATAGGCGTTAGATCGGGACTATTTGAAGGCCACACAATAGTCCCGTTTCTTCCAATCCATTCATTGTGAATAATATTTAAAAAATCACGTACTCCACGTATCACATGTGGTGGGGCACCGTCATGGTGAAAAATTGTATTCATATACTGCGCCAACGGTAAGTTTCCAAGCATATCTTGCAGGCGTGTTTCCAGAAATTGGTTATATAGCGGTCCAGTCAATGCGCCTTCGAAGAAATAGGGTCCTATTATTCTATTTTTTAATAGTCCGCACCATACATTAACTGTCCTTCGACCTTGAAATCGGAATTCCCTGGCGAACTGAGGATTTTCTTGTGCCTAGTGTCGGTAACTTTGACGGTTTGGTAATGCACTTGTTGAGTAACTTGACTCGTCGGTCCATAATATTTTTTCGAAGAAGCCTCTTTCGTTATTCAATATATTCAACATAAGGTTGCAGAAATTGAGTCTTTGATTCTTATGCAATTCTGTTAGTTTTTGACCTTTATGATATTTGTAAGGTCTAAATCCATATTTTTTCAAAACCTTCCGGATATACTCACGCGAAGTTCTTCGTGGTCCATAACGAGCACGCATTTCCTTAGAAGTAGTCCGTATTGATTTACTGGGGGTTTCCACAAAATGCAAAAGAATATTCAAATCGTGATTGTCATTATTTTCATTTAGTTCCCTTTTTTTTCTTTGCAAATTTGACGTTACTCTAAATTTGGTAAAAATAGTTTTGATTGTCCATCTTGTGGGAATCGAACCATCGGGATGTATTGCCGCGTAGGCAAGTCGCGTAGCAGACGCATTGTAATTATTTTCGGCAAACAAACAAACAATATCTAGTTTTTCAGCCACAGAAAACACCATTTTAAAAAGATAGAAGGAACCGAGTAAGTTGCACTGACAGTTATTATTTCAATGATAATGTCGTTCAAAAAGTTGTTGTACTCAGTAATCATGGTAGCGTATATCAAGATAATGTAAATTCAATGCAAATGTAAACTTAAATAACGCAAAAATGGCTGAACCAAATGTCAACTTGTATATTTGAAATCAGAAAAAAAAAGATCTTTCATTTCAGCCGAAAATATTCCATTAAAAAAAATACTTTTTATCGTCCCCCGTATATATGCAAAGTTACCGAAAACTGCAATGCAGATTTGGAAAGGAAACAATTTCCCCTGCATGCCACTTTTTTTATTTTTTCCGTACGATAAAAAATAAAAAAGTTACGGGGGGTGCTAGTTTATACGAAGTCACCCGGTACTTATACAAAATATATTCAAAATAACTTTAAAAACGTTTTGTCCCACGTGTGGCCTAGTATAGTATTGCACTCATGTTGCATAGTGTGTGGACTGAAGTAAAATGACTTGAATCAGCATTTTCTAACACGTGACTTTGACAGGTCGGCCATTTTGCCTGGAGGACAAACAAAGGTTCATGACCGTTTATGCTAATAAAAGGGAACAACAGTCATTTTTTTGTATTAAGTGTATAATCTTGAAAAATTAATTTAAAAGAGCAGAGCGCTTTCGGCCTTAGGCCATCTTCAGTGCCTCGTAAAAGCGAGAAAAATCCAATTTGTAAAAATTTATTTGAAAATGTCGTTGTTAGAAATTTGATATAATGGGTAAATAATAAAAGCAATTTGCATACTAAGTTTTTTACATTGTGATGTTGATGGCCCGCTCGAAAAAAGTTAATTTTGTCAATGAAGTTTCCTGTTTCCTGACAAAGTAAGCAGGGCCGTATATAAGGGGGGAACGGGGGTTTAGGGGGTTCAAAAGAAGTTCTCAAAAGAAATTTTCAACAAATAAAATAGGTATAACTCAAGTGATTTCACACAATTTTATATCAAATTTCTAACAACGACATTTTCAAATAAATTTTTTCAAGTTGGATTTTCCTCGCTTCTAGGAAGCACTGAAGATAGCTTAAGGCGAAAGCGCTACGCTCTTTTAAATTAATTCTTCAAGATTTTACACTTAATACAAAAAACGACTGTTCCCTCTTAATTCAAAAAAGTGTACACAGCCCTACCTCATTAGTTTATGCTAATAGCTTATAAGACTTAAATAATTTTTCGTGTTCCAACTGTATTCCTATCGTAATACTTATTTGAACTTCCTAGTGTGTGCTTCGATTTTTGTTTACATTCTGTAGTATTCAATTTAAAATTTCAAAACATGGAAAGAAGTGAATATTTAAAGACTCTTAGTGGCGATGTTAAATGTACAAATGATGCAAAAGTTAAAATTATTGGTGATATTGATCCTCATCTGCTCGGAGAGACGGATTTTGGAAATTTAACGTCTGCCAGAAGTAGCAAGGATGTACTTGGTAAACTACCTTATATTAACATATATATTTCTTACACTGGCCAGCAGCTGAAGGCGTACAAAGGCTTGCAAGCATTCAAGTTTTATGAAGAAAGTAAATCCCAATGCTTATGCTGTAGTGGGCAAGGTAAGATTAAGTTTCACTAAGGTTTGGGTTTTGGATAACTCTGTTACCATTTTATTGGGGCTTATAAGGTTTGGGTTAGTAACAGTAACAATTTAACAAATTAAAATGTTATATAAAATCAAGTTCATCATAGGGCAAACAATAATTTGTTAGGCGAGTAGAAAGCTTTTCGATGTCAGAAAATGTTTCACTCTTTCCTTGTACTACCTCACTGGTAGATCATGTAGTAGAGAGAAATATATTCATGAATTAATAAAAAATCACAATAAGTAGATAGAGTTTTTATTTACTTCACATTCTTTTAACCGCTCCTCCAAACTATAATATTATATTCTAACAGTACTATTAGTACAGTCTTCGAAAAGTTTCAAATACAACTACTCCTACTACTATACCTACTATTTACAATAATACACCTATCTGACACTTTGGTCGTTTGCATTTCTACACTCTCTCATTTCTGTTATACTTATAAAATGTCTAATTCTTCCACGTCACTTGAAGGGCCCATTTTTAAAGCTCTTCTCCACATTTTACGACGTTCTTGTGGGGTCTAGTACATTTCGCCGCGGCCGTTTTGCCGCGAGGACCATTTCGCCGCGGCCATTTCGCCGCCGCCCTTTCGCAGCCAAATAAGTGATAATGTAAGAATGTGGAATGTACAAAACAGAGTTATACAAGGAATTAACCGAACCAACAACAACGCAGAAGCTGCAAACAGAAGATTGCAAAATGAATTGGGAATGGACCATCCATCAATATGGAAGTTTATTGAAGCATTAAAAATAAAACAAAGAGGCAGAGATCTGTACATAGAAGAAATAGTCGCAGGACATGAACCGCGAAAAAAATTAAAAAAATATATTCAAGCAGATGAAAGAATTTTAAGATTAGTGAAGGAGTTTCACGCAAGAGATATGCTAGACTTCTTGAGGGGAATTGCACAAAATTTCGAAAAAAAAAAATCAATAAAATGTTATTATGTTTTTATGTTAAATGCTTCTAAATAATAAATGAAGAAAAAAAAAATATATGTAAATTTGTTCAAATTTCATAACTATCATTTTATTATTTGGCGGCGAAATGGTCCTCGCGGCAAAACTGCCGCGGAGAAACGACCGCGGCGAAATTGCCGCGGCGAAACGACCGCGGCGAAACGGCCGCGGCGAAATGTCCCTTCCCCGTTCTTGTGGAACTCGATTAAGGTTTCTACGCCTTTTTAAACAACTACAGGAATTCTTAAAGTTTGTGCATTGTCCCTATTTCCCCTTATCCCACAATTTACCACTGAACGAAAGGACGGCATTTTTATTTAGGACACTTTAATTATTAGAACAACGAACAGATATCTCTAATTAGGGTCAAGATTCAAGGCAAACTGTAAAGAAAACTTCAATTTATAACCCAACCGCTTGTATTTACCTTGTTTGTCCTCCAAGCAAAATTGCCGCCGACCTTCTGAAGTCATATGAAAATGATCAAAAGAGTCTCGCACTGGACGGTGAGCAGAGATTACGACCTCGTCACAAAGAAACATCATCATCGACTGCAAAATATTTCAAGTTCCATTATTCTTGGGAAGATCAACTGTCACTAATCTTATATGTTATGAGCACCGGGAGGCGATTGGAGGCTCTAGAGAATGGGTGGCAAGTAGATGTCATCTATACAGATTTCTCGAAGGCTTTCGACAGGGTTGATCATGGCATCCTTTTAAGGAAGCTTTGGGCCATGGGGGTTCATGAATCTTTTTTGAATTGGTTTAAATGAAATCTAACTGGAAGAAGGCAGGCGGTAAAAATTAAAAGTTATGTATCCTCGGAGATCTCTGTGACATCGGGTGTACCGCAAGGTGGACATCTTTCGAAACTTCTGTTTAATTGCTCTGTCAATGATGTGGGGAGTGATTTTAGCGCTTGTCAGTTCCTCGCTTTTCCTGATGATTTAAAGCTCTTTATGGTTATAAAATCCGAGATTGACTGTCAATTATTGCAGGGGAATCTCTGTAGATTTACTACATGATGCAAAAATAACAACCTGTCACTGAATGCTGATAAATGCAGGGCCATAACTTTTACTAGGTCAAGAAGCCCCATTCTGTATGGTTATACTTTGAACTCTGTAATGCTCGGGAGACAGATCTTGGTAAAACATCTGGGCATTTGGCTGAACTTAGAATTGTCATTTTCTAATCACATTGATATAATCACTAATAGGGCTATACGATTGCCTAGATTTGTCTTTCGTACGCTACGGAGATTTAATAACATTTGTATATTATATTTAAGAAGATTTAATGTGTATTGGTGCGCTCAGTTTTAGAGTATGCCTCATGTCTATGGCATCCGCACTATGAGGTTCATAAAGGAAAGCCGGAAAGGGTGAAACATAGGTTTCTTAAGAGAATTGGGCTTAAATTACACATCCTTATGAGTATATAAATCATCAGATCATAAAAGTTTTGAATCTCACTTCTTTAGAAAGGAGAAGAAATTATTTTGATATGTCGACTTTTAATAAAATTCTAAATAGTATTTATGATGCACCCGAACTTCTTGACAAGATTGGCATTCATGTGTCGGCAGCTAATGTAAGAAATAGGGATTTTTTTAACATTTCTTTCATAGGACCAATTACGGTATGAATTCGCCCTTAACCAGAATGTGTAGATTAACCAACAATGTAATTAAGAAAAGTGATATTGATATTTTTTATGATTCTTATGGTAGATTTACTGCGAAATTAAAGAGAATTTTTGTATGTTTAGTCATTCTTGAAATTGTGACCTCTATATTGTTATTTTTATTTTAATATTTATTTGGCTACGTCATTTTTTTATACGTTTTAATTTTTATGTTTTGTGACTGCTGGGCTTAGTTCTTAAGAGATTTGTCAAAAACACTTGTTTTCTTTTTTAATGTAACCTTTATGTAAAGTGCTGAAAGCGTAAATAAAATTTTGAATTTTGAATTTTGTGCTTTGCCACATACTTCTGTGCGTGTAGGTAGACCGATGCTGATGTCTATATTTTAAGTCCAAATTTTGAGTCAGTTACTTATCACTAGCATATAGAGAGCTCCGGGTTGTGCGACGTCAGGGGAATGAATTCCAGTGGCGTGGGCATTTCAAAAAATATTAAATTAAGAAATGTTCGTATAATTCTTTATAAATTGAATTTATATGATTAACCATTAAAACCTAATTCTAAAGGGGTATTTTGTTAAAACTTGACATAGACTAATTTTTTATTTGAAGAGATAGACCTATAAATAGTTCCTAAAGCAATATTTTTTGGAATTAGTCCAAGTAAGAAAAATATGTGGAAAAAATTATCGTGTCGTTGCAAGATTGGGCGCTATTTAAAAAAAAACAACTTATTTTCTTAAAAGGCAAAACCGCACTTTTTTGACAAATTTTGATACATCTTGAGATTCTAGACAAAACATAAAGAATGCAAGTTTTTGATTACAGGGCGACCTTCCAGTAGCTTTCAACTTTACCAAATTTTGCTTTAAAAATTCTGGACTAGTGTAGTGCTTTTTTTGGACATTCATCTTTTGTCCCCTTAAATTAAATTTGTCTACAACAAAAAATTTTTCAATTAGACACCTCTATAAATAGGTTTTTCCTCGCTTTTAGGTAGCAATGATGATGGCTTAAGGCCGGAACGCTCTGCAATAAATAGAAGATTATACACTTAATACAAAAAAAATTACTAGTCGCTCTTGTAAAATATGTTAAATTAAAACAACACTTCTGTCTTCCTCCACAAATAATATATATTTTGAAATTTTTTTTTAACGATTGTCCCCTTTCTTTTCCTTAAAATTCTTTTTAAGTCAAACGTGGTAGTGGTTAGCACGAAACTTTATTTCTCTTAAAAAAAAAATTTTATTCTACATACTAAAATGTGGTTTTACTTAAACCCATAGGGGCTTAGCCCCCATTCACTTTATTTAATTTTATTACTTAACAAAAACATGAAATTTCAAAGTTTTTTTTTTAAATAAATCAAAAATTTTTTCTTTCTTTTTTTTGGTTTCTCCACATAAACCATGTTATATCCAAAAATATAAATATATTATTCATTAAAATTTATTTCATACCATGCTCAATAAAATTAATTAAATTTTCTCACTTTTATTAACAAATTTAAAATTTAAAATAAACTCAAATGTGCTGATTTACATATCCACAACTCTGAGTTACCTCAAGTTAGTCTTCAACTAAACAAATTTCACTTGCTATGATTATCTTAAATGTTGTATTTATTAATTTGAGACTACTATTAGACCCCAATTTACACTCGATATAGTTCTCCTGAGGATGACTGTATATATAGTCGAAACATGTAGGGACAATCGTTAAAAATTTTTTTCAAAATATATATTATTTGTGGAGGAAGACAGAAGTGTTGTTTTAATTTATTACCTACACTCCACTGCAAGTATGGACTACTTCTTCAAATTTAAAATATATTAGTTTAATTTTTTGCATTGTATATTAAAGTGATTTATTGGAGGGCTAATTTAGATTTCTCCGGATTTTATTTTATTAAGGCTTTACTGTAAGAATAAAATATTATGTAAATGAAATGATGCAGTCTTCCTCCAAAGTTTAATAATTATTAAAGTAAATAAAAAGCTACCTACATGTTTCAAGTGCTTAAGCACTCATCATCAGGGAATACTAGCATCGAGTTTAGCAGAAATGTAAGTTGTCTCAAATTAATGAGTACAACTCACAGGGTGATAAATGTAAAGGTTGAAGACTTGTAAACACCTTTAGACGGTGGAGGAAGACTGCATTGTTTCATTTACATAACATTGACTCCACTAAAAGTATGAACTATTTTTTCAATAAAATATTAGTTCCATCAAACAGATGCAAAAATATTGTATTAAACTTATATTCCCCGGTAGTTCCTTTATTTAACAATTATTAAACATTATAATTTAATTGCCATTATAAAAATGTGGTTGCCCGAATAATGAATAATGATAGTAATGTTATTTTTTGATATGTTGTTTCATTACAAAGTTTATTTCTATTATCTTTTCTGAACTAAAATATTCGATGTAAATATAATTAATAAAAGCAATAATGTTTTTCGCCTTTTATTTGCATTTCCCGACTCTATGTACTTATTTAAAATGAAATTGCTCTTAAATTAAAATAGCGTTCGCGAAGCATGCCGACAAAAAAAGGACGAAAAAAGAACTAAGCATTTCTAAATGAAGTTTCGGATTACGAAATCCCTTTTTATATCTTGAAGGGAAAGTTTACTCTCGTTATGGCTAGAATAGCACTTGAGTTTTTAAATGCTACGCTTTGTTTTCTTTCTTGAAAGAAATCGATCTAAATAAACACGAAAAAATTTAGGCAAGGCAGCAGATTTTTAATAATGAAAGCAGTGAAGCAAAATTAACATTAATTAACCAACTAAAAATATTAGGAATTACGTTTAATATTTTAATTAGAAGGTATACACGGTGATTGCTAATTTGCCGCTTTTTTATAATGCCAGCCTATCGGTAAACCACTAAAGACGCCCATACACACTGAAACATGCGGCAATGCATATCTTGTACCCGCAAATCATAAAACTATAAACCTTACCTAAAATCCACAAGAGCTGTCAGTGACTCATTCAATACCAATCACCAAATCTAGGAAGCGGCAGAATAAAAATATTTTACAAATAAATGTTTTTATCCATATAAGATACGTTATACGACTTAAGAGGCGACGTTGTTATACAAGCCACAATCAGCCAAATTCATTTAAAATAGCACGGCGATTCGAATACTGAGATTCTCATCGCGGAGAAAATAAATGTGGCAACACACAGAGCCGGAATTTACAACTTTATGGGTTTCCGCAGTGCTTGATTAATTTCTGTTTTACTGTAAATTATTTACCTATAGATTTTGTGTGTTTTTTTCAGTTTTCGTAGTATATGGGTCGTTCAAATTAATTTTGTTTTGTGTGAATATGCAGTTATGAAACTTTATTAAGTGTTGTTAACTGCTTATTTTAATTGAGTAAACTATTGATATTAACGAACTTTCAACTAGTTGTACACCAACAAAAAAATTTCAATTAACGTTAAAAGAACGAATAATAGTTAAAAAAGTATACCATGGAATTCCAAAACGAAATCCTGAACTAACCACATTGGATGCTGCAAAAATATGTGGCACTTTAACGAAACCTTTTAAAAGAAAATAATTTTATGTAGGTATATTAATTAAATATTTCGAAAAAATACGGGAGTGTCGGAAAAGGGGCAAAAATTGTACTAAACCGACAAAACATGGCCCAATGAAGGGCACATAGTTGAGAAGGTATGGCAAGATCTAAATATTAAAAATTAAAGGCAGGCATTTATGGGTGTATTTTCGTAAGGACTAAGAAATCCCAGTTTCAATACAATTAAATTTCAGAACTGTTTTATTTGTACCTGCTATCATAAGATGACAATAAGTTTTGTGTAGTCTTGAATTAAAATGAATCATATTACAACAAGAAAATTAAATTGATTTTTTGCATGTTGGTGGATTAAGTTTAAGCATGCACTGAGTTTCATGTTAGGCATCCTGACAAACCTCGTCCCAGTTTAGAATTTTTGAGACAAAATTTGGTAAAGTTGAAAGCTACTGGAAGGTTGCCGCTCTAATTAAAAACTTGCATTCTTTATATTTTATCTAGAATCTATAGATGTATCAAAATTTTTCAAAAAAATGCGATGTTGCCATTTAAGGAAATAAGTTTTTTTTTTTTTAAATAGCGTCCAATCTGGCAACAACACGGTCATTTTTTCCACATATTTTCCTAGTTGGACTAATTCCTAAAACATTGCTTTAGGAAATATTTATATGTCTATCTATCTATGCAAATAAAAAAGTTAGTCTATATTAAGTTTTAAAAAAATAACCCTTAAGAATCCGGTTATAAGGATTAATGAAATAAATGTAATTTATAAAGAATTATATGAGAATTTCATCATTTATTATTTTTTGAAATGCCCGAGCCACTGGAATTCATTCCCCTGACGTCGCACAACCCGAAGCTCTTTATATGCTAGTGATGATTCACTGACTTGAAATTTGGACTTGAGGTATAGGCATCAGCATCGGTTTGCCTAGACACGCATCGATTCCCAAAAATATTGGAACTTAAAATATTCTGCAGTCGATGTTGATGTTTCTTTGTGAGGAGGTTTTCTTTTTTGAAAAAATGAAATTTGTACCTACGGTCGTAATGATATCATTGGTAAAAAGTTTGAACTTAAACTGAACCATAGATAAAAGGATTTATAAGGGGCAAACCTGAACTATCTTCTTAATAATAATAAATAATCTTCAATCGATTCAAACTCACACACGATGCGTCACCGATTCCGCATCTCTGCTCATCATCCAGCTTAATTTGATGACATAAAAAGCATTAAACTCCTGACAGTAGGGGCCGCCTCTACCAAATAATCAAAATGCGGATTGTTGTATGATGTTGATATTAATATGATTAAATACTATATATTATAGCGTGTTCATTATAGTTTATGTCGATAAAATCTTTGTACCCGTGACCTCGCCTACAGAGAATATTTTTAAAATAGTCTTTCAGTAAAGAAAAATGTTAATTTGGCCAAAAATAATTTAAAAATATAGTTAATATCGATAAGAGGTTTGTACCTGTGACTTCGCCTGCAAAGAACACATGCATTTAATATTTTTTAAATGGTCTTTCGGTAAAAAAAAATGCTCATTTTGCCGAAAACAATAAAAAAAAATTGTCTTTGTACAGCCAGAACCGCGAGGAGGTATGAGTTTTTCCTGCCAAGAGAGGATAGAGGCAGGTACTATGTTAGTTGGAATATACAGTTAGAGTCGAGTTAGAGTTTAGTATAAATATTTTAACAACAAATTGATGGCATCAGCAGAATCACAGTAAATGTTCTGTAATATAACAAGTTTTTAAAATACGTGTTAAAGTGAGCAAACTACAGTACTGAACAACAAAGAAACCGCTGAAAATTATTACGACTCCCCCGTAGAATTAAATGAGCTAGAGACAATAATGGAACTCCTAGATTCTATTAAAAAAGCCTCAAGCAAAAGGGTTAACGGGACATTGGAATTTACAGAAGTGGAACATAACATAATAGATGAAGCTTCTTTTACGTTACTTAAACACTTAACAAGAATGGTGCATCGCAATGGGAAACTGGAAGCTACCAACATTACTTTAAAAAATAAACTCTCTTCAAAAAAAGATATTCAAACTGCCCCTCAAGCTACTTACAGTGCCACCTTAAAATCATACCCTCTCATACAAGAGTCCAACAGAACCAACTTACACAATCAACAAGGAACCACAGCAGAAAATAAAGTATGGGTTACTCCTTCAAAAACAAACAAACAAAAACTAGAAACCATTATTAGAGTACAGGATGAGCAGGATTCGAAAAAAGTTTTACAAAAAATAAAGTGTAATATTAATATAGATGATCTAGGTGGCAAGCTTAAAAACGTAAGAACAATTAAAGGAGGCGCAGTGATACTTGAAACCCATGATAAAACCCAACAAAAAAAGTTATTAGATGTGCTAAAACAAAAACAAGAGTTACAAATGAAGGAAATCAGCAACAATCCAATGATGTTATTTACGGGAATAGAAACGGGCTATACATCTGAAGATTTTTTATCTGAACTTATAAAGCAAAATTCAGATTTGCAAGCAAAATTTGGAAATGAAGTTCAAGAAAAAATAAAATTGGTAAGGCGGAAGGTACCCAAATTGACACTGTGTACATTGACTTCGCAAAGGCATTCGATAAAGTAAACCATAATCTAATTATATCTAAATTTAAAAAATTTTCCCTCTCATTAAACTGGTCTCTATTTATAAAATCTTATCTAACAGACAGATTAAATTATGTATCAATCAAGGGTTGCAATTCGTCCAATTTCACTGCGTCGTCTGGAATTCCACAAGGATCCAATTTAGGACCTTTATTATTTTTGTTATTTATTGATGATGCGGTTAATATTATCAAACATTCTCAAATTCTTCTTTTTGCAGACGACGTAAAATTATTTTTAAAAATCACTAGTATCAACGACTGCAAGAATTTACAAAGAGATCTAGACGCATTGTATATTTGGTCCAAAATAAATAATCTGCCTTTTAATATTGACAAATGTAACCACATGAGGTTTTCCTATTCTAAAAAACTGATAAACTTTTCCTACTTAATAAACGGTAATGTTATAGAAACAGTTTCACAAAAAAAAGACTTAGGAGTTTTATTTGATGACAAATTATCCTTCAATGCTCACATAGAATCAATTGTAAAACAATCTTATAAAAATCTCGGTTTTATTTTGCGTAACTCAAAATCTTTTAAATCTGAGAAAACTCTTAAAGTTCTTTTTAATAGTCTAGTTAGATCAAAACTTGAATATGCTAGTGTTGTTTGGTGTCCTTTCTATGTCAAATACATTCAAATGATTGAAAAAGTACAAAAAAAGTTTATCCGTTTATCCGATTTTATACTGAAAAAAAATCATGATAACAATTATCCTGTTAATTTAAAACGCTATAACCTAATGACCCTCCATAATAAGAGAATCTTCAGCAGTATTATTTACTTGTACAATATATTTAATAACTTAGCTATAGACAACACAACGATACAAATTGTTAGTTTAAGTATACCCAACAGAACCAGGTCACGTGGTTATAGAACTTTTTCTAGTAAACTTGTCAGAACCAATTATCAAAAAAAATCTCCTGTTAGTTATATGGTTGTGAATTATAATAACAATCAAAAATACTGTGATATTTTTAGTGGGAAAAAAGGACCATTTATAAACAATCTTAAAAAAAGAATGTTGAATATCTTGAATATAGTTGAGTATTAGTAAAATATTTTGCTAATTTTAAGATTTTTTATAATGAGATTTTAGATATTAAGTCGCTCTTGGGCGACACAAATTTAATCACTACATTTGTAAGTGGGTTAATGATATTTAAGTATCAACCTGTAAATTGTAGTTCAAATAAATAAATAAATAAATAATTAATTTAAAATTCATAACCAATTTAATGAGTGGAATCGTCAGAACTTTCAGAAGTAGAATCGTTTCCAGGTTGGGTTACTACTGGCGCTATATAGATGGTGAAACAGAATATCCATTTTTTGTTTTTATAAATAAGCTACGCAATTTTTTCATACATTGCTACCCATTTCCATATTTCCTACCGAATTTTATCAAGGACAACTGCGCTTAAAGTTGGAGATTGATTATTGAGTGACAATCTTTACTGACAAGAGCAACACATTAGGTACAAAGCTATCTTTATTTTTGGCATGAAAACTCGTTTTCGTCTTAAACACGGTGTACCAAAAGTACAATTTTTACTGTCTACCCAACCATACTTAACAACATCATGAGTATCAAACCAACTTTCGTCTAAATAAATTATACTTTTATCGGATTTATGGTACTTCTTTATTTTGCGCAAATAGTCGGAGTTCAATGATACGCGGGGATTCCAGTATAACCATTAGATTATTATCTAATTTTTTATGTTTAAAGCCACATTTTAACAAAACACCAAATGTTTCTAAAAATTGTTACTTATAATCAGGGTAACCTCGCAACTTATCACGAACCAGTTCTAAAGTTGGCACTATATTACCCTCGTAAAAGTTGTAAATAGTTCGCAGAATAAAATCCCTTGTAGTATTGTCAGCCATTTTGAGTTTTTGATTTATTGGTTTGCGCTTTATGGAATGACCGGTTATAGTCGCCAAATTAATTACGTTATAAATTCTTATAAAAGCCAAGTTGTGTTAATTTATTACAAGTACATTCTTATACAAAGCGCATGTTCAGTTTTTCCCGGATTTTATTTTTTTAAACACGCGTACATATTTAAAATAATGCATTGACATTAAACATCTGTTTGTTTCTTAATTCCGGACTTATTTCGCTTTCGATGGCCGACTCTGGCACCGACTCATTATATTTCTGCGAAAATTCACCTTGACCTTCTGTTTCAATATGTCGCCAAAAAGCCATACTGATATATTAAAATATAGGTACCAAGTAAAAACTTACTTGTCTAAAACCACACATTTATGACAGAAAATGACATGTAAATTACAGTAAATCGTTTCAACCAGTCACGCTGCTGTCCGATTCCCAATATCGCATACTTTAAACATCAATTGATTTTAAAGCTGATAAGGGATCACCCAGTTGGCAGAACCTTCAACTATTTGCTGTTCTTGTCTACAGCATATAACTTTGTATTTATATGCTGCTCTATTAATTTTCCCACTCGGAAAAAATAGTTCGCACGTTAAATTACCAGTGGGCCTCGATGGTCAATCGCCAGGGTTTTACCAGTTCTACAAAGATTTCGTAAGTATAGGAGGAACATATAGATTTGTTAATTGTTTATTTTTTTTTGTTTAGCAACAGTGGAATTCCTTTTTAGTTTGACTTGAATTATTTTTGTGTAAATAATATTTCTGAGGTATTAAAAAAATATTATAATACATTGAAAATTTCTTGGTTCTAAGTACATTTGCAAACTAGCCTTTAAAGAGATAAACTTAAAGAATTTTTAAAAAAAGATCTGACAACCGTGATTATGATGCCGGACCCTTTGAAGCCCGGTCGAAGCATTTTTATGTCATCAAACTGACTTTAGAAAAAGTATACGAGACTCTGCCGCGGAGCAGCTGCTTCAGGTCGTTCGGCTCCAGTCCACATACTATGTAACATGGGTCTTGAAACGAGGGAGTCATGACGACGTAGGTATGCATCGCAGTATCTTGCCTTTTTTAAAAAATTTACAAGAAAACATTTTGGTCGCAAAGATTTGTTTGCATTAAAGAATACACTCTATTTTTATGTTAACAGATTTCAAAGGGCATAGAAAATTTTTTTGCAGGTACTAAATATCATTTTAATATTAGTTAACCAACATTTAGCAGTTAGAAGGTTTTGAAAGTATGACGACACGTACTTCTTTGATTAATAGATAAAAAAGTTATACCAATTATTAATCAAAACAACAATATACCTAATTAAAATGGTATAATAACTTTCTACTTACATATTAGCAATACTACTGTTAGTACTGTTTCACTCTGATCACCTTACCTGAAAAAAAGAGATATTATTAGTAAATTTAAGATTTTCGTTTAATTAATTATCATAATTTATACAATTGTATTCAACTTTTTTTTTCACTTTTCGTCAACTTGGTTTAGCTTAACTAATATATTCAAGTGTAAAGCAGACCTAGGCCCGACCCAGATTAGATTTAGATGCTATCTTGGAACTAGAGAAGCTTTAGTCGCTCTAAATATACTCCTATAAAAATGCCAAGACCACCATAAGCATGCTTTTGTGTATTTTGTCGATTATGAGAAAGTTTTCAACGGGGTTGAGCACAGAAAACTTTTAGATATTTTAAATAACATGGGAGTGGATGACAGAGATGTAAGGATTATAAAAAACTTACATTGGTCTGGGTCCCTAGTCATTGCAGAGTGCATGGCAACGAGACGGCCGACGAGTTCGCCAGACTTGGAACCGGAGTTGCCTATCTAGGACCCGAACCAGCAATAGGTATATCAAAACAGCAGGTAGGGACAGCCCTGAGGGAATGGGCCGCCAACATTTCCTAGGAGAAATGGCGGCATATGCCGGGCTGTAGATAGGCCAAAGATTTCATAACTTGGCCTGATAGGGATTTTTAACAGAAGTAGGCGTGCCCTGAATCCTCTGGTAGAACTTCTAACAAGACATTGCAAGTTAAGGAAGCACCTGCATATGATGGGTGTGGAGGAGCACCCGATATGTTCGGGACGCTTGAAGGACGAGAAGATACCACTGCACTTCCTGTGCGCTTGTGAAGCCGCAAAAAGGTTAAACGGAAAACTCACAGACGAATGTCAGATCCTGCGAGCCGTTAAGCAGGGCTGCATACCATCTCCAAGGCTTTTTACCATTGAATACGATAAAATAAAATGGGCAATTCAAGAGCAAAAAATGGGAATACACGTTATAACCTTTAAAGGAGACAACAAAATAAAACCGATGGTACTTTTAATAATAAATAAAGTTTAAGGTCGCCACCCCAGCTAGCTTAAGCTCGTGGATCCTTGCCAGCAAAACTACAATGTTTACGTGTTTGGTCCCCAAATAATGTTGCTGTGCAAGCCGAGATATACGTTTGAGTTTGAGCGCCACTCACAGATGTTTTTAGCTCTAACTCGACACAACAACACCAAATTCCTGTGAGTGAACAATGGGGCCCACGCACAGTGCCAAAATAAATACACAAAATTAATTAAGAAAAGGTTTATGTAGAAAAGGTGATTTTAAATTAAGTATTTAACAACTCTTAATTCAACTCTAATAAGAGAGGCAAGAGTGGGACTATACAGACTACGACCTAACAAAACAGCTAATTCTGATGAGCAGAAATGAGCTGAGGATTTCCACAGGAATTCTGACAGGACCAAAGACCTATAATAAAAGAGAGACAAAATTGTTTACCTTTTAACCCGATCACACACCGTTTTAATCAGAAATCAATGTTAACGAACTTCTGCGGATTGCCCTAAATCTACCGCCGGTGTTTGAAAACAAAGGGTATTATTACTTATATTAAATGCATCCTTTTTGTGTGCGTAAGTAAGAATATTATACTAAATGATTTGCGTGCTCTTTTCCTGAATTAAGATACATAATTTCTGCTTTTAAAATTATTCATTGTTTCCTAATTACACTAAGCAATAAGTAGAAGGAAATACCTGTGGAAACGCTGTACGGACGTATTTAACATGTGCGACGCGAAATCTTATATGATTCATTCATGTTATTCCTTTTGCGTGAGTTATATCACGGTCCGACACTGAATAGTGCTGAGTGTGCATCTCAAGTAACATATAGAATACAATCCAGGAGAAGAGAGGCAGTCAGTCAGAAGCCATAATTCCGAATACTTAATCTTTAATTACTGTACTTTATTTTCAATTGATGTATTTGTAACAAAAATAAATGTTTTTAAAAACAGACTCTCACGGTCGTAATAGTTAACTGGCGCAGTCGGTAGGATCTTTCGGGAAATCGATACGAATCGATCGTGTGGATATTTTTTCGTTTTAACGAATTAACCGAAAAAGAACCTAGTGTTGTGACGTTGGTGGAGGTGTTTAAAGCAGAGTGGATTTTTCTGAAAATCGAAAAATCCCAATCTATAGAAGATCTGTGGATTACCATCTACCAGCTAATCATCGGAGGATAGGACCAATATAGCTTATCTTCGCAAGGACCAAGATTTTGGGACGGACCACAATCGCCTAACCAGAGCTTGCCCTTATAGGAATGACCAGAGTAGACCTGTTTTTCTTTATGTAAGTGTAATTGGTAGAAGTTTATGTCGATCGATAACCTTCGGCTGACTCTGTTTCTAGTAATCAATTAGAAGCATTAAATTCAAGAGAAACTCCTAATATAAGACAAAGTAATAGTAATATTCAATCTAGCAATAGTTCTTTAGAAATAAGTACAATGGCTCAATTTAAACCGGAATATTTAAATTGTGTACCGAATTTTGATGGAAGTCCAAATGACTTAAATCGTTATTTAGCGACTTGTCAATCACTTATTGACACTTTTTACGATGCAACTAGACCTCAAGATTTTAAAAATATCTATTTATTAAATTCTCTTATTGGTAAATTATCTGGCCAAGCTAAACTTGTTATAAATATTCAAAATGTAGGTACATGGGATGAGTTAAAAAATACCCTTAGGCGTAATTTCGCCGACCAGAGGGATGAAGCTTGTTTAAATCGAGATTTGGTAATGATGAAACAATTACCTAATGAAAAGCCAAGTCAATTTTATGATAGGGTATTGTATATTTTAAATTTATTGTGTTCGTTTATTGATTCACACGAAAATAACGATGCAGCAAAAATTTTAAAAAGAAATCTATATAATGAGCTTTCTTTAAAAACGTTTCTATCTGGGTTAAAAGAACCCCTTGGGACTACAATAAGATGTATGCGTCCTACATGTTTAATGCAAGCACTACAATTTGTTACCCAAGAATATAATGTACATTATTTCCAAAACCAAACAAAGCCGAGTGCGGCGTTCCAAAAACCTAACAATAATTTTAGGCCAATTCAACAAAATGCACATTTTAACAATTCTTGGCAGCCAAATTTTATTGCAAGACCAAATAATCCATTTAATGCGCACACGCCTAATAATGCGTTTAGGCATAGTTTCCCATCACAGCCTGTAAATATTGGGCCTAAATTTAATAGGCCGCAGCAAAAATATTTTACAAACTCTCAAGTTTTTAATAAACCCGGTAACAGGACGAACGTTTTTAGACCAAACCAGCAAAAACAATTAACACAGCCTACAGCTATGTCCGGCGTAGAAACGTCAATGTTTAAACCGTTACAGAGTACGTCAAATTATAACCCACCAAAATTAGCTTTCGAAGAAATTTATAACGCCGAAACTGAAAATGTAAATCGATCGGAAATTTTTGCCACTGACGAAAATCAGTATAATTATTTTGATCAATACTCTTATCATGACCAACCGCAACAATACGCCAACAAAGTGTATTATGAAACAGACGTTCAACCCGATTTTCATACGTCATCATCTGACCATGACCTAGCTCAACAGAACCCTTATGAACACTCCGAAAATAACGGAAATTTTCACGAGGTTACACAAGACAACCAAATAACTTAGAACCACAGATAATTTCATTCAACATGTCCAATCATAGCGAGCTATCATACATTGTTTTTCCGGAAACTAATTTAAAATTTTTGATCGATTCAGGTTCTACTAGATCGTTTATCGACCCAAATATTGCAAAACGTTTATACCCAAATCAATTAATAAATGAACCTTTTATAGTTTCAACGGTATTTCAAAAATCAGCCCATCAACATAGTGCCCTAATACCGGCTTCAAAACTGTTTAAATTACCAAAAAATCAAAGCCTAAAATTCTATTTATTTAAATTTCACAATGTATTTGATGGACTTCTCGGACTTGATAATCTTAAAATTTTACAAGCGAATCTCGACTTTAATAAAGGATATTTAGTAACACCATATGCTCGTATTAAACTACAATTTCATAAAACGCAGAGTGAAATAAATTGTATAACAATTGCACCGCGTGTAGAACAAGTTATTAAGATTAAAACTTCTATAAAAAATGGTGACATAATAATACCGCATCAAAAATTGCATAATTGTGAGATACCGGAATGCTTATCTGTCGCTAGAAATGGATACGCCTTGACAACAATTATAAACAACACGTGTGAGCCCGTAACGCTAGATTTTTCAGAACCCATTGACGTAGAAACATTCAGCACTGTAGAAATGCAAGAAATTAATTTAAATAATTTTGACGAATATTCAAAAGATTTAAAATTAGATTTTTCCAAATTCCGAACTGATCACCTTAATAATGAAGAAGAGGCAAAAATTTTAAATTTAATTAAAGAATATACCGATATTTTTTATAATGAAAATCAAACACTAACTTTCACTAGTAAAATAAAACATAGAATAAAGACCACAGATGAAATACCTGTTTATTCAAAATCATATCGTTATCCATTTGTTCATAAGCAGGAAGTGGAAAAACAAATTAAGAAAATGTTGGCCCAAAAAATCATACAGCCCAGTAGCTCACCCTGGAGTTCACCGATTTGGGTAGTTCCAAAGAAAGCCGATGCTTCGGGGGTGCAAAAATGGAGGGTAGTTTGTGATTTTAGGGGTTTGAACTCCAAAACCCTGGACGATAGGTATCCCCTTCCTAACATAACTGAATTATTAGACAAATTAGGAAAATGCCAATATTTTACAACATTGGATTTGGCTAGTGGGTTCCACCAAATTCAAATGCATGAAGAAGACATAGAGAAAACGGCATTTAACACCGAAAATGGTCACTATGAGTTCTTACGCATGCCCTTTGGACTGAAAAACGCGCCAGCGACGTTTCAGCGTGTAATGGACAACATTCTTCGAGGAATCCAGAACGAAAAATGTTTAGTCTATTTAGACGACATTATTGTGTATTCAACTTCACTACAAGAACACTTAGAAAGATTAAGAAGTGTATTTCAACGATTACGAGAATCCAATTTTAAGATCCAGCTAGATAAATCTGAATTCCTAAGAAAGGAAGTTGCATACTTAGGACATGTCGTAACGGCAGAGGGCGTAAAACCAAACCCGGATAAGATTAAAGCCATCAAAGATTTTCCCATCCCAAGAACAACGAAACAAATAAAAGGCTTCCTAGGGTTACTAGGTTATTATCGGCGATTTGTTAAGGATTTTGCAAAGCTGACAAAACCTATGACTAAATGTTTAAAAAAGGGTGCAACCATAGAACATAACCAAGAATTTCTTATGTGCTTTGAAACATGTAAAAATTTATTAATGAACGAACCGATACTCCAGTACCCGGATTTTTCCAAACCTTTTAACCTAACCACCGATGCAAGTATGGTTAGTTTAGGAGCAGTGCTTTCACAGGGACCTATAGGCCAAGATCTTCCGGTGGCGTACGCGTCCAGAACGTTAAACGATTCTGAGAGGAATTATTCAACCATAGAAAGAGAACTTTTGGCAATTGTGTGGGCCACCAAATACTTTCGCCCATATATTTTTGGAAGAAAAATAAATCTTATTACGGACCATAAACCACTGCAATGGTTGTTTTCGTTAAAAGACCCTAGCTCAAAATTGTTAAGATGGCGTATAAAACTTGACGAATTTGACTATAATATAATATATAAAAAAGGAAAGCTAAACACAAATGCAGATGCTTTATCACGTATCGAATTACATACGAAAGAGACAGAAGAAAATTTTACTCTTAAGGAATACATAGAAGATTTTAACAAAACACTACAAGGAGAGAATTCCACATACAACGATAATATAGACCAAATGTCAACAGTCGCGCAAGCAGGAGACAATGACCTTGCGCAGATCAACGATAAGGTAAGTGACGAATCAGCTGATCAAGAACCACCTGACGAGCACATGACCGTACATACAAACGAGAGCGAAGACCCTATAGTAGGAATTCCTATAGGCGAGATACCTGTAAATTATGGATCAAATCAGATAATTATTTCACCAGTATTACACTCTCCGGCAAAACCAAAAATTACTATTTTATTTGAGAAAAAACGCCGTTTCAATGTTCAAATATCACAAAATAATTTCGATGAAGACATATTAAACTTTGTTAAAGAACTTATTATTCCTGATAAACAATACCACTTATATTTTGAAAAACCCGAAATGTATGAACCATTTTGTGAAGTGATCCGAAAAACGTTTAAATGGCCCTCCTTAAAATTAAAACGGTGCCTAAAGAAATTAATAGATGTAACTGATAAAAACGACATTCCGGAAGTAATACAAAAATATCATGAATCAAAAACCAATCACCGTGGTATTGACGAGACATTACAACAAATAAAAGAAAATTATTATTGGCCAAATCTTAAAAACTCCATTCAAACCTACATCAACAACTGTGAAATTTGCCAAAAAAGTAAGTATGAACGTCATCCTATAAAGATGGAAATGAATATAACGCCAACGGCATCTCAACCTTTTGAAATCCTGCACCTAGACACATATACACTTGAACAAACTAAGTTTTTAACAATAATAGACACTTTTTCTAAATATGCGCAGGCATACGCACTTCAATCGCTGGCAGCTACAGAAATTGCTGACAAACTATTATTATACTTCTCACACCACAGTATACCGAAACAAATTACAATCGATAATGGAACTGAATTTAAAAATACTGTAGTTACTGAACTTCTTAATTTACATAAAATTAAATTACATTTTTGTTCACCGGACCACCCCCAATCAAACGGAGTAATGGAACGTCTTCATTCTACCTTGGTTGAACACATACGTTTATTAAATAATCAAAATTTTGCCAAAACACCAATATCTAAAAAAATGATATATGCCATATTAGCATATAACCATACTATCCATTCGGCAACTAATTTAAGACCTATTGACGTAATTAACGGTCACATTTCTAATAGCGATCCTTTCGATATAAAATTAGAACAATTATTCTTAAACGATTATGTTAACGCCCATAGAGAAAAATCCAAATTAATGTATTCCAACATTAACCAAAAATTGGCCGAAAATAAACAAAAAATTATTTCTAAAGTTAACGAAAATCGTGATAAACCGGAATTATTTCAACCTAATCAACAAGTTTACATTAAAAAACATGTTAGACAAAAAGTGTCCGATAAATTCGCAAAACCAACAAAAATTGAATCAGTGAACCAAAACCGTAAGACCTTAACAACACAATCCCGCGCTAAAGTCCATATGGACAATTTAAAACGCCCACTCAGACAAACATACAGCTTTGACTAAAATATTATATTTAATTTCAGGTTGTTTTCTACTGTTATCGGAGACAGAGATAAAATTACAATCAGATCTTTAAAGGGCAACCCAGGAATATTACCATTAAAGCTAGGACACGCAAAACTTACGGAATACACCCACACTTTGATTCATTACTACGACCTAAACCCAATTTTAATAGAAATTAACAAATTGCATTTTAAATCGGAAAATATTACTAATTCACTCATAAAGCATAAAGAATATTTCACCGAGTCATCTAACTATTTAAAAATATTAAACTTAACCAAAGATAGGGTAGAAAATAAAATAAAAGAAATCTTACCACATCCTCAGAGAACTAGACGAGGGTTAGTTAATATAGTAGGTTCAGTATTCAAAGCTGTGACAGGAAATCTAGATGCGTCGGATGGAGAACGTTATGAAAAAATTATCAAAATCTTAGAAGAAAATCAAAATAAATTGGCTGGTAATATACGAAATCAAAACTCCATTTCTACAAGCGTCATAAACAAATTTAACTCAACCATACAACAAATAGGTCCAAATGAAAAACTAATAGAAAAGAAAATAAATCAAATTAGTCTTATAGTACAAACTAAAACCTATAAAGAAAATGCGCATTTTATTAAGGACCTACTTAATCAAATTATTAACCTATATGAAATAATTAATTCAATATTGCAAGATATTGAAAATTCTATTACTTTTGCTAGACTAAAAATTATGCATCCAAGTATAATAGCATTAAATGACCTTTTAAATGAACTTAAAAAACTTGAAAAATTAGTAGGATTTAATCAATTGCCTTTACTTATAAAATTAGAAAATATGTTTTCATTCGAAAAAATTATTGACATTGATTGTTTCATTTTAAACAACAAAATAACATATCTCTTAAGAGTACCAATCTGCAAGGCGAGCGATTTTGAATATTATCATTTATATTCTGTACCAACTATACATCAGAGTCTGTTTAAGGTGGTAATACCTCGCGATAAATATTTAATAAAAAATCAATTACACTATTCATATCGGGGAACCCCCTGCAAAGAAATGGTGCCCAATTTATTCATATGCGAAGAAGAAGAACTTCAAGAAATAGATATGAGAAGCCCATGCGAAATACAGCTACTTCAATCCACAGAAAGCACCTCCACATGTCAACAAATTGACGTCACAATAACCCAACCAGTCATGAACCAATTAGACAAATCAAACAGTTGGTTACTAATATTCCCTATTGACAAAATAGTAGAACTAAAATGTCCACTACAAGAAGAAAGGCGCAAATTATATGGTACTTTTCTGGTTACCATACCAATCGAATGCCGATTCAAATTTGATGGAAAATCGATTACCAATGATCAACAAATAATCGATTCTGGAAAGCAACCAATACTTTTTCCAGATCTCGAAGATGCGCTGCCGCAGCTTCCTTTACTTAATTTGAGCTTTTACCTACCGAAAATAAAGCTAGATGAACTACATGAACTTAAAAATAAAATCGAAGACAACGAACCACATATTCTTGGCGAAGTTCCGACCGTACCCAGCGTATGGACTATTTTTGTATATGTCGCCCTAATTGCCATTGGTGTGTACCTGCTATGTACATATATGGTACGAAAAGGATGGTTACACAAGAATGCTACCCCAACTGATGTCAGCAGTCTACCCATTGAACTACCCCCTATTAGGTGTAGTTAAATCTGAGGAGGGAGGAGTTATATCACGGTCCGACACTGAATAGTGCTGAGTGTGCATCTCAAGTAACATATAGAATACAATCCAGGAGAAGAGAGGCAGTCAGTCAGAAGCCATAATTCCGAATACTTAATCTTTAATTACTGTACTTTATTTTCAATTGATGTATTTGTAACAAAAATAAATGTTTTTAAAAACAGACTCTCACGGTCGTAATAGTTAACTCGTGGAAAGATAGTATTACAGTGTTGTTCCACTGCGGTTGTGCCCTTTTGCGATTTTTGACTGATTTTCAGTGTTTTTTTTGGTAATAGAACTAATAAGTCTTATTAGCAATCTAAAATGGTTCGCCAGTGCGTAGTTTGTAAAAAAAGTGACTATTCTAACCCCGGATTGATATTTCGGCGGTAAGTAAGGTTATGTTTTTTTTAGCTGAAGCAGTGCGGTGGTTAATAGGTTAATTATTGAAAATTGTATATAATTTATTAAATTAAACTGCAGAGACATTTTGTTTGTCAAAAAAGAACAATAAGAATAATTCTTAATCTGGGCGTAAGAGAATCATGCAGAGGTAAATTTAAACAACATAAACTGTTGACAGTGTCTGTGTCTGCAGACTACATACAAAAGAGTATATTGTTTTTCGTTAGACATAAACAACTTTTTGAGATTAGTGACTCACAAAGAACTTATGCAACACATACTCTAAACTACACAGACCCTAGACATAGGCTAGCACTGTATGAAAAGGGTGCATATTAGCAATATATTCTCTTTGCCAAATTTATTTCAATTAGTAGTTTAATTGTTAACATTATGGAACCATATACCGTTGAAGAATATTATAGACATTTGAGTACTTAATTAGAACTTAAGATATTTTGTGTGACACTACCTATATTGTTAAAATAAAAAGTTTAGTTATTTGTTTACTGCTACGCAGTGACGTGTGGCAATTAGAATGCATTGACCACCAGGTTAAATGCGATAAAATAGAGTGAATATGTGTTAAGCAAAACTGCTAATTAAGCATAAAGAAAGACAAAATCTAGACCTAAAAAATATATGTCGGGGAGTCTAGATCAAGTAATTATGTTTTTCAACTTTAAGTTTTGTTTATGGTTGGATATTGATGCGACCGGGATCAATAAATTTAGAGTTAACAGTTTTATAGATTGTTTAGGATAACGGACAAGAAACGCACTTGATATTATTAAGGTAATATGTCAAGTTGGGTGGGGAGCCGGTAAGTGAAAATAAAAAAAGGTGAGGGGATTCACTGAAAGGTATTGAACTCGGTATTGAACAAAGTACGACCGGCTCCGGATCGCTAGTTCTTTGCTTCTTTATTTCATTTTTTTTTTAATTGTGCTAAGTAGTTGGATTATTTTATTATGAATTGATATCATGTTGTCGAGCGTGTTGTTTGTTATTTGAACTTGAATAATTTACATATAATAAGACAGTTAATTAATTGCAGTGTTTAAGTGTTTGTTTTTCGTGCTTAACAATATTAATGTCTGAACAACAGACCTCCTGTTCTCTATTTCCGACATATACTTAAGAAAAATATAGGCTGTAAGAAAATAAATAAAAGCAGCTCGGCTTGTATTAAAGTTTATTTTGTTGTTTCCCTGCCCTGTCCTTTGCTTAAGAATAAATCTAATATAAATTAAAAATGCATTGTTTCTTATAATCCTTAAAAAAAAACCGCACGTCTCTGGCCAAGATAATAGGCGAAGGAGACCGGCAGATTACAGCGTTGCCATTTTTTTAAAGCCATCTTTTTCCAACTTATTTAAAGCTATGAAGTTATGTATGATTGTAAACAAATCGTGTTTTATGAATGGGATGTCCTGTCTCCTCTTTTTTATATGTCTATGGACAGGACACATGGCCGTCAAGAATCACCTGCACCGTACCTATGTAACTGTACAACGGGCGAGAAAGTGAAACGATACAGCATATTATTTGCCACTGCGAGTCATTGAATCGGAAAAGGCAACAAATACTTGGGCAACCCCTGGAATCAATGAGTGGATGTAAGAACAAACTAGGGTGAGCACAATGGGCCAATGAGAAAAAAAAGACTCTAATAACTTCAGGTGATTTCCCACATCAGAAAAAATAGTAAATGTATGAGTTTCGCTTTGGTTAAATACTCATTATTGCAGCTCAAAAGTTGCAACACTTATACATTTATATGTCTGACTAACTAAGATTAATATGGCAAATCACCTAAAGCCTTGAATATGTTGAAGTATTTATACTCTTAGAATAGTAATGGTATGATTATTCATTTTTCTGGTCATTGTTTGTTTGTTCAGCATTTTTGCTCAATTTTTTAATGTTCAATCGGCCGGAGCTTTGAATTATCGTGTCTCGTGCTTGCGTGTTTTCTCTAATATTTAAGCTGCTTGCGTTGGCGCTGTCGGATAGTGCTTCTCTACTGTTTCCAGTGCTTCTCTACTGTATATTGGGCTCGCACATAGGGAGCCAGTCTTTTGGTAGTTTGTATGATGCGTTTGGTCTAGTTCTTGTATGTGAGGCGAGTTTGTTATCAGTTCGTTTGCCGATACGTCCGTTCGTTTATAGTAATCAGTTATAATTTTCAAAAGAAACTCATTAATCGTCTGTATTTTAAAGTCGTTATAGAGAACCCTGTTTATCGTATACCTAGGGACATTTGCTATCATCTTTAATGCTCTATTTTGAATTACCTGGAACTTATTCAACTCGGACTTACTTATATTGCACCATGATGGCGCTCCATAGGTAAGTACCAGCCTGCCCAGGACCTTGTAGAGGTTACCTTTTGTTCTATTACTAAGTCTACTCCGCCTATATATATATGTAATGAATGAGTAATGAAATGAATAAGTAAAATAGCTTATGGCTTTAATTAGAACAAAAGAAAATCACTTAGTTTGGGCTAAGGCAAGAAATTACATCTGGCTGTCCAATATAAAAAAATCGATATTACTAGATTTTTGCAGGTGGAAATAAAAACGAAGGTACTTATTAGCAGGATCCTTCTGGAGGAGGATAGTTCCCTTAGGGGATTGCCTCTTGTTGGTTGCTAGTGATGCTAATGGCCCTCAAATAGGTCTAAACAATTGCTCAAAAAACGGACCGAAGGCCCAAGGGCCCAATCTAAGTTGGTCAGAAAAGTCGAATTATCTCAAAACTGCGAAATGGCAACGTGGAAAACGGTAACGTAAAGGAAACGGGTCAAATATGTCGCTCAAGCAAGATAGATGTGGAAAACCCAAAGATGGAAAAGGATTTCCTTAATTTGTCCACAAAGGCTTCAGAAGTTGACCAATCTGCAGAGTATTATTTGACCGAATGACCTGGAGAGAATTGTCGAAAGCAAAAATGTAGGTAGATACCCAACTGCTTTTAATTGAATTCTTGACAATATGTGGGCATGGCCCCAAAAAAAAATCTTACCGCACGCCCCTGTATTTGTAGTATTCATGTCCGCTCTGGGTAAAATCAAACGAGTAATTATTTGTTAACCACTTTTTGCAGTTAACTGTAAACTAAGCAGCAACTTATTAATACCTTTACTTTACACGCATTTGCTTTGTTCGCTGATCACTTTTAAAACGGAATTAGAACCAGAACCAGGTTTTGAGTCTTGTTTTAATGATTATACATATATAAACTTCTATAGTTAAGAGGTAAATATTTTATAGTCATAGTAGTATCCATTGTACTCTACGGGATATTACCACAATTCTTAGCACCTTCCGCAAAGCTTCTGCTAAGATTAAATGATAAACATTGGTTTCTATCGCACCTACCTTCCTAGAAAATTTTATTGTTCCGTAGGCTTTTGAAAACTAACAAATCTCGACGCTGAAAGGAAATTGCGGAGTAACAATTTCAAATTTATTGCCATTTATGCCGTAAATTCATACAATCGAGCCTCTGAATAGGTAGCTGTAAAACAAGAGATATCGCAATTTACAGTTCTGGATTGTTCTGAGTCGGCATTCAGTGTCGGGAAAGGGTGGCAATTTATACGTAAATGTTGTAGATGAGGGCTATTCTCTAAAAATAAAAGTTTTTCCAAAGGCCAGTGTTATTCGCATTGTGAACGAAATTGTATAAGACGCGTTGCTCTTAGGCTTGCTTCATCTGGATATATTTTTTAAATTATTTTAAAAATTCCACACCTGTAATTTTTAACCAATTAAAACGTGTATTTTTGACAGATTACCATGGCAACGGATGAATTTTAGTGGAAATTTCCCTAGTGTCAATTTAACTGGAAATTTTACACGGAAAGTTTAAAAAATTGATAAGTGGAAATTGCATCCGTTTTGAAAATTACATCTGGAAATATCCCGGGGATAATTGTCATTTTTGACATTTATAGTTTCAAAACATCAAAACAGTCGACCTGTCAAAATTTTAAATCAGCATAAACTTAGTGACGGTTTTATACCAGATAGTTAAGCAAAAATTTTGGATTGGGCGTCAAGAAAAATCTGTCAGTAGTTGCGTTTGGAGGACTAAGTTTAAGTTTTATTTTACTATTAGCATTAGAAAAAATTTTAATTGTTATTAAAGTATGGCATTATTTAAATAAATAAATATATCAAAATCAACTTTTTAGCAACTACCTAAATAAACTTTTATCAACTCGGGAAAATTCCGATCAAAACATAACACGTGCCTAAAATATTTCCTAATGGAAATTTTTCAAAATTTGGTCTTCAGCCAATTTTTAAAAAAAAAACATTCGTGCATTGCACCAAAGAAAAAATTGGTGCAATGCACTCATGCTTTTGTTAAAAAATTGGTTTGAGACAAAATTTTCAAAAATTTCCGGTAAATATTTCATGCACTAGTTATATTTCTACTGGAAATTTATTCCTCGTAGGTACCCAACAGCGAATTATACTGGACATTTTTTGACGTTTATAATGACAGAATATTTTTTTGAAAATCTGGTTCTTATTTATTTACATGATAATTTTGATACATTTCAATTACAAAGCTAAGATGTTTTCTATATTCTTTGTACACCTCCTTTCTTCTTAATGGCGAAAATGCAGGACTTGGAATGGAATGAATTAAATGTCTATGTCTAATAAAATATATACCGGGTGTTGCATCGTCGAGCGGGACATAGGAAATCCCATGTAATTTTAAATGGGGTCAATTATTGGCTTCCCTAATTATTTTAGAGAAAAATTCTATTTAGGTTTATTAAAGAGCACTAAAACCCACATTCAAAAGAATAACTTTAGATATTTTTGATGAGCCCGTTTACGGGTTATCGCCGATTTCTTTTTAACTATTTCTCCTTTTTATGGCCCCGTATTTGCGGGCACCAGTCAAGGTAAAAGATGACTGTCAAATAAAGTTGTCATTTTGAAATGTGTGCTTTATTGTTATAAAAACTCGTACATCGAAAATATTAAAGGTGTATTTATGAGTACAAATTAATCTGAATAAAACTAAAATAAATTATCCAATTCCAAGGTTAATTATGACATTTTACATGTTTCAATATTTTACTAATTAATAGGTAGGTACTATTAAATTGTTAGAACTTAGAACAAGATGTTCAAATATTCCTCAAAATGACAACTTTATTTGACAGTCATCTTTTACCTTGACTGGTGCCCGCAAATACGGGGCCATAAAAAGGAGAAATAGTTAAAAAGAAATCGGCGATAACCCGTAAACGGGCTCATCAAAAATATCTAAAGTTATTCTTTTGAATGTGGGTTTTAGTGCTCTTTAATAAACCTAAATAGAATTTTTCTCTAAAATAATTAGGGAAGCCAATAATTGACCCCATTTAAAATTACATGGGATTTCCTATGTCCCGCTCGACGATGCAACACCCGGTATAATATTTAGACACTATTCTATTCACCTTTTTTCCATTTAGCACTTAGAACTTTGAATAGTTTAAATGCAAATATTCGTGAACAATTCGAAACAAATTTTCTTTCTTCAAGTAGGAGCCACAATTCTCCATTAATGCGGGTAAATAAGTCATCGCACGATGATTGATCATTACATCAGACAATTTCACGCATATTTTGCATATACCTAGTATGATTTTCAAACCGATTCATTTTTAAAACAACAAATTTTGTTGGTTTTACTGGCTGCACAATATTCTTTATTACAACAAAACGCGAGTTTTTCTGATGTTTTGAACTGTCAAAATACGATGATCACAGCCTTCAATGATTGACGCTGCGCGCTGGTTATGAATTCCATACCAATAAAGCGCGTATGAAAAGTCAATAAAAACGCAGAAGAGCAATTTTCAACCACTTGTAGTTACTCAAATCTTATGTAAAATTAAAGAATATTCTGTGTTGTGTCTTGAGATGGTATTTTCGTGCAACTACAACGAGTAGAAATCAACAATTAAAAGGTCTAAATTGCTGCCAAAACTGTGACGCGCTGTAAATCTGTTCATGCAGCGTTCCGAAAAACCTTTTAAATTATGATTTTCTACCACTTGTAGTAAGCCCAAGTAACCATAAAATGAAAGAATATAATATTTTAGATCCTAAAATGGCACTTTTGAGCTACTACAATCAGTAGAAATCAACAGTTTATAGGCTAAGAATTTATTGGTGACAAGATAAACCAAATCTGTTCATGTATGTTTCTATAGAACTAATAAAGTTTCACTTAGTTGCCATGGTAACTAAATAATTAAGTCAAACAAACCTTCTATGTTTTGCTGGTACGTCTTCGACTCGGGATCATTTTCAAAATATTCATGAGCTCGAAAAAATTTCCGGAAATACTTTGACCTCTAGTGGTATTACTAGTGAAAATCGGGCATGTTTGGGCATTCTTGGAGACGAAATTATAGGGTCAATATTTCTAGAAGAAAATTTAGCCGGTCAATTGTATTTGGATCTTTTGAAAAATGTGATATATTTTCTTATTGTACAATCTTTAGAAAAATAAGTGAATGAAAAAGGCACCCTGGAAGTCAATGATGAATATTTGCATTTTGGGCAAGATGGAGACCACGACGCATTACCAGTTAGAGAGTGGCTTCAACAACGGTTCTCTGGCTAATGAATTGCAGGGCAGACAAGATGCAATAGAATGGCCGGCAAGATCTCCCGACTTGACTCCCCTAGATTTTTTTTTGGGGCTACTTACTTAAAAACTGAAGTTGTTTACTTAAAAGTACCTATTATGTTACTAAATTGTTAAACTATATAACAGGTGTCTCATTTTGTTCAGCTAGTTATAATAATAAGTGTAAGAAAAATCACAGGGTTTTCCAATTCTCTTGTAACCATCATTTTGTTTATAAATAAACGATAAATAATACTCAATATTTTCATTCATTTAACAAACCTTTTCCAAGCGGTCTGAAGATTTAGATATATTTGGGGCTACTACTTTCGGCTTTGATTAAGTTATTCAATCATGTATGAAACTAAGCAGAGGTTAATAATGTAAAACATCCTAAATGCGTAATTTTTTACATTTTAATTATAAACGCACGGTTAGTTTAATACGGGATTAAATGACTTAATCAAAGTGGAAAGTATTCTAGCCCACACACTATAGTAAAGTCACACCCAACTAAAATAAAATTTACACTACAATAATATGATATTTACACTAATTAACCACAAATTACCATTAGAACATGGTTTAGTTACACCTCTCATTATTTCTTTTATACTCTAGAGGGATAGGTTTACAATCTGTGAGTTTAATTTACACACGATAGTGTAAATATACCTACCCATAAATCAAAAGAATTAACACTTATCAAAAAGTAAAAAAAACATTCAAAAATATCTTTTTTACCAGATATTCTGATTGGTTAATATACCCTATATGTACCACCATTGAGTGTTAAATTTAACACTTAATTTTTAACTGTGTATTATAATTTCCGAATCCCGTCCCGATTTGCTAACATATACATTTGCATGCTCTAATAGTATATTAAAGTACAAGTTTTATAAAACTCATTTTAGCGCACGCGTCTATGTTAGACAACGAGCCACTTGCGGCGAGTTTTATAATGGACAAGTGCGCTAATAGCTTTATAAAACGTGTGCTTTATACTATTTTTTCTATTTTAGCATTTTTTCCAATAAATAAAACCTTATTTAAAAAGAAAATAAAACAAACAAATTTTCAAAATTTTAGGCCTAAAATAAAGTACAAGTTTTATAAAACTCATTTTAGCGCACGCGTCCATGTTAGACAACGAGCCACTTGCGGCGAGTTTTATAATGGACAAGTGCGCTAATAGCTTTATAAAACGTGTGCTTTATACTATTTTTTCTATTTTAGCATTTTTTCCAATAAATAAAACCTTATTTAAAAAGAAAATAAAACAAACAAATTTTCAAAATTTTAGGCCTAAATTTATGTTGGGAATACAATCAAATTATTTATCATAGTAGCCTGAAATCAACAAGTAATTTTATTTCTCCACGACCATTACTGAATGCAATAATTCCAAAATCATTTTTGATAATAGAATGTAAAAATTCTCGCTCTTGAGTTGGAATATTTATTCTGAAACACTTGCTTCTTATGCGTTTTGCGTGTATTTTCATTCCATAACAAGATACGGAATGAATATTCTGTAATTGATCTAAACGACATAGGTTGCCATGAATTTCGAAACTGTCAGTGTCAGATAAAAATGGCCGCATTGTAATAATTATTTTCAGACAAATTTTAGTGCAAGTCAAAAAATGAGTGAAAAATCGGATGAATCAGATATGGAACTGGATAATACTCCACCTGAAATTACGAATATTGCGAATAAATAACTTAATTGCTTTGTACAGATTTTATTTCTTTTTATTCGTACTTTTTGGTCGCGGAGAAAATATAGTCTGCTACTCGGTTAGAATGAAAATTCGATGCTCGTGGTTCCTCACGCTCGCTACGCTCGCGTTCGGAATCTCCCACTCGGATCGGATTTTCATTCCAACCTCGTTACAGAATCTACTATTCTGTGTCAGCCATTTTATCACGAAGTTGTCTAATTTTTCTAACGTACCTACATAGTTAAAATATGGAGCAAGATGAGTTTAGTTTAACTTCCCTAAAGTTAAGGGAAATTGCGGTAAAATTTATAGTTCTATGTTTTATAATATAGTAAATTTGTAAGATTATTTGAAATTTTTTTAACTCATCTTCATTTCATAGAAATATTGCAACCAAACATACACGACAGCAAAATAAAACATTTATGAACATCATTACCAACCTTAGAAAAATAAAGAAAACTGATTAAAAAAAAATGTCCATTACGATTCTGAAAACGATATCAAAACAGCTTTTTTATGAAACTAAATTAGAAAAAATTTATTACACACTTGCCACAACTAGGTAATAACCTGTTGGTGCCACAATGTTCTTATTTCTTCTCTCATAGACACATTTTCACTCTTTCAATCTCCACTCAATATCTCCGTACCTTCATAAGACAATTAACAATTTACAGCCGCTTGCAGCGACTTTTTTTTTAAAGGACCTTTAGGGTAAAGGCCCTTTAAAGTGCCATTAGAGTATTTTGTATATTGCACCGATTTTAATGGTCTTTTAAAGCGTTCTTTAAAGGACCATTAGTTAATTGGTCAAATTTGGTCACTTAAAGCTGTTTTAAGGTTAATTGTTTGATTTTTGACACAAAACTCAAAAACAGACAGAAGAAAAGATGGATTATGTAAACGTTATTGAAGATGGGTTGGTAGAGGATGGTGTTGCAGATGATTTGGAAATATTGGATTTTGTTGTATTTGGCTTCCCTCGAAGACTCAATGAGCGCCGTAATTATTACGAAGAAATGGACCAATTTGGTTCTTTTCGAAGGTTTAGGTTAACCAAAGCAACTGTACTGCATCTTTTAACACATATTGAGGATCAATTGGAATATCCAGATAGGTACTTTTTAAAAAACTCAACACAATAACACACAAACAAAAAGAAAACCAAAAATAATTTTGATTGAGATATTTGAATTTTAAGCACAAGTCGATTAACAGCCACTTGCAGCGACTTTTTATTAATTGTTATTTAACAAATGGACCTTTAATTTTAATTGTTACTTAAGTTGCAAATGATTTGCACGGAAACATTTCCTCAAAATTTTAACTAACTATGCTTTAATTTTTGTTACAATATGGCAACGTCGCAAGGACGCTGTAATTTTTGCGTTTTTCTGTTGGAGGGCCTTAATTTAAACTTCAAATTGACTTGTGCTTAAAATCCAAATATCTTTTTGGCACAAAAATTATTTTTGATTTTCTTTTTGTTTGTGTGTTATAGTGTTGAGTTTTTTAAAAAGTACCTATCTGTGGTACCTATTCATTTTCACTACTATGTCGGCAGTATATATAGCGCCTGCCCACGTCTTGGCCCTTGTGACTTGCTTAATTTCGGCCTTTCCCACGTCGGTTGACTCGGCTTCTGTGGCGGCAGCTACAAAACTTCAATTTTGGGGTTCGGAGAGAATCTGTGTGCTAGTTTTTGTTTCAGGCAGGATGGTAGTGCCTTGTTGAGCTTGTTTGGTTATTTATTTATATTAGAATAGTCTCGAAAAGGATAGATCCTCGTACGCTGCGTAATTTCTTAAGTATTTATGTGAGATATTAGGTGTTGAAGCTCTTATTTGTTGTAAATAATAAACAAAGATTGCAATGGAACACGAAAGTTTTTTATTATTTAGAAATTCAAAAAAACACATATGGCACGTACACACTATTTACCCACACAGCGATTATCTTAAAATACAATGCGTAATTTGTTTTAGCAAAATACAGAACAAAACTATGGCCCTTAACACTTACTTCCGATCCGGGTTCGTTGTTGAACCTTGGAAAAAAACCAAATTGGTCCATTTCTTCGTAATAATTACGGCGCTCATTGAGCCTTCGAGGGAAGCCAAATACAACAAAATCCAATGTTCCCAAATCATCTGCAACCACATCCTCTACCAACCCATCTTCAATAACGTTTACATAATCCATCTTTTTTTCTGTCTGTTTTTGAGTTTTGTGTCAAAAATCAAAATTAAACTAGCACGCACAATTAACCTTAAAACAGCTTTAAGTGACCAAATTTGGCCAATTAACTAATGGTCCTTTAAAGAACGCTTTAAAAGACCATTAAAATCGGTGCAAGATACAAAATACTCTAATGGCACTTTAAAGGGCCTTTACCCTAAAGGTCCTTTAAAAAAAAGTCGCTGCAAGCGGCTGTTAAAGTTTAAATCAAGGCCCTCCAACAGAAAAACGCAAAAATTACAGCGTCCTTGCGACGTTGCCATATTGTAACAAAAATTAAAGCATAGTTAGTTAAAATTTTGAGGAAATGTTTCCGTGCAAATCATTTGGAACTTAAGTAACAATTAAAATTAAAGGCCCATTTGTTAAATAACAATTAATAAAAAGTCGCTGCAAGTAGCTGTTAAAAAACAATAACATCCTTTTTTTATACTGTACCTATGCGAATCTGCCCACATCTCTTTTTCCTTAATAAGAAAAATTTTTTACACTTTAGTGTATCTGTTTGTGAATTTATATTATGAGTATTCCCCTTTAAAATATCATTATATTCGATTTATATTCGATTTAAATCTCAAATTTCCCACCTAGTGTCAGTGCAGTGAACCTCAACTTAAAGTGCATGTTCTTGTGTAGAGAGAACTACCCTCCTATAAACATTTAATCCCCTTATTTTGTAAAAGAAATTTTTAAAAATTTTTAAAATTGTTAAAACCCATTAATTGAGCAATTCTCTCATAGATGTCGCAGTCTTTTCTTTATTCAGGTACTTTATGCGTTTAACAGTTACAACTTTCAACCATCAGGTAATCTATTTTATAGACTTTGTAAACATTGCGTCACTCTAATTGGTCCGACACTTACAGCCACTTGCAGCGACTTTTTATTAATTGTTATTTAACAAATGGACCTTTAATTTTAATTGTTACTTAAGTTGCAAATGATTTGCACGGAAACATTTCCTCAAAATTTTAACTAACTATGCTTTAATTTTTGTTACAATATGGCAACGTCGCAAGGACGCTGTAATTTTTGCGTTTTTCTGTTGGAGGGCCTTGATTTAAACTTCAAATTGACTTGTGCTTAAAATCCAAATATCTTTTTGGCACAAAAATTATTTTTGATTTTCTTTTTGTTTGTGTGTTATAGTGTTGAGTTTTTTAAAAAGTACCTATCTGTGGTACCTATTCATTTTCGCTACTATGTCGGCAGTATAGCGCCTGCCCACGTCTTGGCCCTTGTGACTTGCTTAATTTCGGCCTTTCCCACGTCGGTTGACTCGGCTTCTGTGGCGGCAGCTACAAAACTTCAATTTTGGGGTTCGGAGAGAATCTGTGTGCTAGTTTTTGTTTCAGAATATTAGAATAGTCTTGAAAAGGATAGATCCTCGTACGCTGCGTAATTTCTTAAGTATTTATGTGAGATATTAGGTGTTGAAGCTCTTATTTGTTGCAAATAATGAACAAAGATTGCAATGGAACACGAAAGTTTTTTATTATTTAAAAATTCAAAAAAACATATATGGCACGTACACACTATTTACCCACACAGCGATTCTCTTAAAATACAATGCGTAATTTGTTTTAGCAAAATACAGAACAAAACTATGGCCCTTAACACTTACTTCCGATCCGGGTTCGTTGTTGAACCTTGAAAAAAAACCAAATTGGTCCATTTCTTCGTAATAATTACGGCGCTCATTGAGTCTTCGAGGGAAGCCAAATACAACAAAATCCAATGTTTCCAATCATCTGCAACCCCATCCTCTACCAACCCATCTTCAATAACGTTTACATAATCCATCTTTTTTTCTGTCTGTTTTTGAGTTTTGTGTCAAAAATCAAAATTAAACTAGCACGCACAATTAACCTTAAAACAGCTTTAAGTGACCAAATTTGGCCAATTAACTAATGGTCCTTTAAAGAACGCTTTAAAATACCATTAAAATCGGTGCAAGATACAAAATACTCTAATGGCACTTTAAAGGGCCTTTACCCTAAAGGTCCTTTAAAAAAAAGTCGCTGCAAGCGGCTGTTAAACTTTTAATATATCTACAATCTGAGACTTGTCATGTCATATGCCAAATCTCTTTGATTTCACATATTGACATTAACCTTACTTTTACTTCAATTCTTTTCACGTTTGGCGTGGCATTAGGCAATCCAACGACCTGTCAAATCCAATTTCGAATGACAGTGGTTGGCACACATGTATGTAAACAACCATTTAAGCTTGCGTGGAAAGGAGTATTTATATCCGTATTTTTGCTATTTTTTAGTTAATTTTGGTGTTTGTTGTTTCGTGAGTGTTTTTAGAGAGCTTTATTAATATCATGCCTGTTACTTGTATTGTTGTTAACTGCGGAAGTCGACGCGATCGCGACAATGTGTCGTTTTATAGAATTCCTAGCATACTGAATCTACCAAATAAGCCACATACAAATGAGTTGTCCAGAAAACGTAGGGCCTTGTGGATAGCTGCTATAAACCGTGCCGATTTAAGGGAATCAAAGCTAAAATATGAGAGTCTGCAGCAAACATTTTATAGCTGGTAAGTTTCTAAAACTTTATGGAAAAGTAACTTTCTTCAGGGTTATGACATAGGAAATTTTAGTGTTACTTTCTAATACATTTACGATTAATAGGTGAGCCTGCCTTATTGGAAAACCAAGAACATCCAGATTGGGTTCCTTCTCAAAATATGGGGCATGTTGCAGAAACTGTAGTAAGGAGACCTAAAGATTTGGAGAGACACGAACGTCTGGATAAAAGATGGGACAATCCTCGGGACAATCTAAAGTAAGAGGATTTTACATTTTATTGTCGATTATGTCTGAATTTAGAGGTTTAACTTTCAAAACGCCTTTGTTTTGTTTGTAATAGGTATAGATTTTCCTTGTTAAATGAATTATAACATTTACAGGTGGAGAATATGGATTTGGATCAAGGTAACAACAATGACACTGCCTCTGAAGCAGAAGATGGAGGAATTGCAATTCAGACTGACATAACGATGGAAGAACTATTTTATTTACTTATTTAATTGTAGTATAGGATTTATTCTTCTCAAACCATATTATTATGTTTTAGTTTTAATTAACTTTAACAAATATGATTTTATATCATTATAAAAAGAAGCGAATTGGATGTTAGTTATATTATTACTATAACTACTAGTAAGACTAATGTATAGGGTGAGATATAATTTGAAATAAAATTATTAAACAATTATTGACTTAAATATTTTCTCACCTTCAGAAGATATTTACTATACCTATGAACAAAACTGTGAAAATGAAAATTGATTAGTCTGTTTCTTTTTCTTTAAATTCCTGTAGGTAATCATATTTTATTAAAACAGTACATTTTTTCATTTGATAGGTATTTATTGAAAATAGGTATAAAAATACAGTCAAAGGTAAAAAAGATTTCATCATTACGTTCTCAACTTACAAATATTATTCTTCACAAAACCATAAGAAATTGGGAACTGCTATTAAGACTTAGCTTATTACAGATTGGATATACATACTTGATGTATCAGTAGAAGTACCTACCTAGCAAAAAGTTAAAATAGTGACTTTGTTATGGTAGTTTTAAAGATAATATTTGTTAAATAAACTATAACATTTACAAGGAAAAATAGATTTTAATATTTTTTACATTCCTCGCAAAACCATATGAGATTGGGAACATCATCGAGTCCCACACACTGACTATGAAACCACTGCGTTTCACATTCATCTCCATCACATTTTATCATTGGTCTCCCATCATCATATACACATACTTGGCATTGGCCACGATGCCTGAATGTCTCTGCAAGACAATGCTTGTTTCCTGGAGTAAGCATACTCCGCAGCAAAAAGTAATGTGCCTGCACGACTGCAGACCTCACTGTTCCCTGCCATGCAAGTACGGTGGGCAGTGCACACGCTTCCATCTTTGGCAACAATTACCCAGGCATCTAAAGGTTTCAAAGTGGTTCTCTGAGAATGTTTGACCTAAAATTGAAAAGCTAATATGTAGTAAAATTGTAACTCATTTCACAACATTATAAGAACATGATGCTGAAAAAAAATCACAAAATTAGTAATAAATGAACAAAAATCTTACTTTTTCAATTAGAATGTAAACACCATCAACTATTTTAGTTCCAGTTTGTAAAACAAACCCAGACTCAAAATATTTATATGCCTGCAAACTTTTAAATGCCTTCATTTGTTCCTTGGAATAAAAACTATGGGAAACACCAAATATGAAATAATATCCATGTTTGAAATAGGTGGAACGCCATTAATACTGTAGTCAAGGTCCTAAGAATTAATAACAAACGGGTCCAAGCAGCTTATTAACTTTAATTTCAGTCGATACCTAAAAAGAAAACAATGGTTACACAGGTAAACAAGAAAATAGATTGCATTTAAACCTACCTTTCTCCAACATCTGGATTCTCCGCTGATAATTTTTGAATATATTCACTGTCCATCATACAAAAATTCACTTTATTTAAAAGAAAAATCAAACAAAACACTTAAAAACACGATCCAAACACTTAAACGTCACAAAAATCAATGCTTATGTTATGGAGCCAGTCGCCATGTGTGCCAACCAACGTCAATTGTGTTGACATTTCTACCGCGTGGTTTGGATTGCCTAATTGGTGAGCACTATAACCCGATTTTTATAAAAATTTTCCAAAATACTTTTTAATTCCAAAATGATGGATTATTATTTAACACAACAGGGGCTGAGCCCCCTGTCCCAATTTAAAAAATAAAAAACTCTAAAAAACATTTACTTTAAATTTTAATATACTTAAAAATAATGTATTTATGATAAACATTTTTTGAAGATTCCTTTTGAGGAAAACATCTTTAACTAGTTAAGATGAAAAACTATTTTTCTTTTCTTTTTTGATTTTTCCACACTATACACCTACTTGAATAACGTTCCTTATAACAACATAAAATCCAAATTAAATTCATGCTACATATAACCATATTTTATTACTTTTAAGTAGGTACTAATTCATACAATAATAAAATGAATATTTTTTAAACTGTGCTCATCTATTTATCCATCACGTTCAGCCAAACAAGTATTCAACTAACAAAATTTCAATTGCCTAATAATCTTAAAAGAGTTGTACTCATTTATTTGAGGCAACTACTAAAACCGAGACCAAACTCGATTTAGGTAAGTCCTTTATGGTGCCTGTTGTCATTGTACTTTCATAGATTCCTTTTAGTTCCCCTGAAGATGACTGTATGTACGGTCGAAATATGTAGGGACAATCGCTATAAAAAAATTAAATTTTTGAAATATATATCATTTGTGGAGGAAGACAGAAGATTTGTTTTTATCTATAATAACATATTGTAAAAATGTACATTCATTTTAAAGTAGAACGTCTAATAGCCAGAAAATGCCGCCGATAATATTTGTTCTAAACAGAGCCAAAAGAAACAGCAGTGATTCCGTATTGCATTTCCGAAACCGGATACTGAGCTGTATCCTCTAGAATTTCACATTAAGTTATTTTTTGCTTTCGGTCCATTATTGCAAGCGGGTATAAGATAAACGGCTACCACAGCTACTAAGTTTTTATGGCACCAACTAATGGTTACGATTATTTTAATGGTTTTCGGACGCATCCTGTCGGAGTATTTTATTATTTTGTCTTATAAATAGAGTCGACAAATAGTAGTATATATAACCAAAAATAAACATTATTTTAAATATCTTACTACACTATCCAATCCAAGTATTTCAACAAAACGACTAATTAAAAATTGCTTGATATTTAGCAAGCACAAGGATGTCTGCTTTAAACATTACAACAAAATGTATTGACAATAATTATGAATTTATAACTAGAGCACTGGAATAAATATGAGAGTATTTTGTTGCATTCTTATCAGGGTTTTAATGGTATTCCTCTGAGTTTGCATTAAGACTTTGTTAAGGTCAATTCTAAGAAATATTTGTGGAAATAGCAAAAAGTATTTTCGTCCAAGAGAGCTTGGACTGAAAAACGTAGGGCTTGGCTTGGATTACAATCGTAAGAGGACGATATAGCTAACCAAATCCAGGTTAAAATTGTGTCAAATTCATATTATGACATGATATGCTAAACTGATGCACATGCAAATTACCACCCTTCTCTTATAATTGATCGTTGAAACTTTTGACGAAAACTCTATATTTCTTAGTCCTAATTTCTATATTTATTTGTGACAATCAGAAAGTACACAAAAAATATTAATAGAATACGAAACAACGGTAACAAAACAAGAACAGTATCATAGTTACAAAACATTCATTCAAAATATTAAAAAAAAATAACATGATTGTCGAGGCCTTTACTTGATGAAAATCCATGTTAAACATGTAAGAAAAAACACACTAAGTTTTCGATTTTCACTATATTATGTATTATCAAAACATGACAGCTGTTTCGGTACACCGTACCTTCTTCGGATGATGAGTACTTAATACTAGTATAAAAATGGTTTACATGAAAGACAGGTAAATTAAAGGTATTATTGATATAATTACGGGAAAATACAACACAATTTACAAATTTAATAATGGCGACCTGTTTAAATCTAATTGATCGTTTAACAATAGATTGGAATTCTTAAGTTTGTTAATCTCCAGGGATTCTAAAAGGTTCAATTTACGGCCCTTATTCTCTACATGCAAAATGGTAAAAGTATTATTTAAAGTATGTTGCTCTTCCAGCAAATGATTTGCATAATTAGAATCGTGTTTGTTATTTAAAAAACTTCTTTTATGTTCATTTATTCGTTTTTTGAAGGGTCTACCTGTTTGACCTATATACACTTTGTCACAAGAGCCACATTTTAATCTATAAACACCTGACTTATCCTGTTTTTTAACTTTACTTTTATTGTTTTTAATGAATTTACCTAACTTATTACTAGTTTTAAATGCTAATTTCGAACCACGCTTTCTTAGATATTTAGAAATCACTTCGGTTGGTTTTCCAATATATGTAAGAGTATGAAAATTATTGTTATCTTTGAGTGGAATATATGGATATACCATATTAATTGCTTTTTTATATTGCTTATTTTTGACGATAGTGTCTATTAAACTTGTTTGAAAACCATTATTTACCGCAATTTGTTTTATAATGTTCAATTCTTTATTAAAATTATCTGAGGATAAAGGAATATTTAGTAACCTATGTATGTAGCTATTGTATGCGGCTAGTTTATGTGAATAAGGGTGGGTAGAATTATTGTGTATTGTAATATCGGTGTGTGACGGTTTATGAAAAATACTAAAGTCCAGTTTATTATTAATTCTAGTTATCGTTAGATCAAGGAAATTTATTGAATTATTTTTCTCTGTTTCTAAAGTAAATTCGATCCGGTTATGTAAACTATTTATAAAATTGGAGAAAATATTTAATTGTCTTACATTCCCAGTAAAACAAGCAAATATATCGTCGACATATCTAAACCAAAATAAAAAGTTTTTGCTTAATTTATGATTGTGAATTTTGGATTCTAAATTATCCATAAATAATTCAGCCAATAATGGGCTTAGGGGGTTACCCATGATTAAGCCTTCTTTTGCCATATAAATGTTGTCGTTAAATTCAAAATAATTTTGGTCTAGACAAACAACTAAAGTGTTAATTATATCCTGTTTTACTATAATGTTCGTCCTATTTTCTGTTAATTTGTTATCTATAATGTCGATAACTTCTATGGGTGGGATACTAGGAAAAAGATTTTTTACATCAAAAGATAATAATATTGCATTATTTGGGATATTTAAATCTTTGATGTTTTGAACTAATTCGTAAGAGTTTTTTATGCTATATTTCGCGGTAAATTTGCAGTGTGTGCTAATGATATCTATCATTTTATTAGATATTTTAACAGAGGGAGCAGTTGTGAAAGAAACTACAGGTCTAATTGGGGTGTTTTCTTTATGTAATTTAATTAAAGAATAAAGTTTGGGGGCCTGGGGATTCATTAAAGTTAAAGAAAATTTTTCTTTACTGTCAAAAATAGTACTGTCAAGAATGATGTTTTTAATTTGTTTTTGAAAAATTTCGGTAGGATCGGATTTAATAATTTGATATTGATTTGGGTTTAAAAATTCTGTAGTTTTTGAAATATAATTTTCTTTGTTTAATGCAATAACAGTTTTTCCTTTATCGGCGCGTGTGAACACTATATTATTTTCGACGGATTTATTTTTAATAGAATTAACCAAAGCGTATTCCTCGGACAAAGATGTGGTATTAGAATTAGTGTTAAATTTAGTAATTTTATCGGCTAATATGTGTTTTTCCATATTGACCTGACTCGCGTTATTATTTTTTGAATAGTTTGAAATTAATTCACATTCTACCGCTAACATTTCTAAATTGTTTTTATTATTTGTAGGTTTTAAATTATAGTTAAACCCTTTACCTAACAATTTAATTTCCTTATCAGAAAAAACAACATTGGTCGAATTGACAAATCTATCAAAGAAAACGTGATTCGAATATGTTTTAACATTATAATTTACATTATTGGAAGAATAAGGTGCAATTAATCGATCCAGTTTAGATTTCTGTGTAAGATATTTTTTATGGATAATGATTGAAATGTCTGTTCGTACCTTATTGTCAAAAATATCAAATTCCAAATTATCAAGCCTAAATAGTAATTCAGTGTGTACTACCTTTAGGTAAACATTAGAAATGTCTCTTTTTTTGGTATTGAATTTTTCTATCTTCTATTATCCACTTTCTTAAACCGGTTGTTTGGGCTTTTTTGGCTGAGCTACTGAGGTTGTTGGTTCGTAGAGCCATGTATCTTGGAGTCACGTTGTTTCGTAAACAGGAATTATAAAACCAAATATTCTGTGAGGTAGTTTTGCATCGCAGGATTAGTTTGAAGTACCAAATGGCCAAAAAACTGGTTTCAGCTTCTTTTAAAAACATGATTGTCGAGGCCTTTACTTGATGAAAATCCATGTTAAACATGTAAGAAAAAACACACTAAGTTTTCGATTTTCACTATATTATGTATTATCAAAACATGACAGCTGTTTCGGTACACCGTACCTTCTTCGGATGATGAGTACTTAATACTAGTATAAAAATGGTTTACATGAAAGACAGGTAAATTAAAGGTATTATTGATATAATTACGGGAAAATACAACACAATTTACAAATTTAATAATGGCGACCTGTTTAAATCTAATTGATCGTTTAACAATAGATTGGAATTCCAATCTATTGTTAAACGATCAATTAGATTTAAACAGGTCGTCATTATTAAATTTGTAAATTGTGTTGTATTTTTCCGTAATTATATCAATAATACCTTTAATTTACCTGTCTTTCATGTAAACCATTTTTATACTAGTATTAAGTACTCATCATCCGAAGAAGGTACGGTGTACCGAAACAGCTGTCATGTTTTGATAATACATAATATAGTGAAAATCGAAAACTTAGTGTGTTTTTTCTTACATGAAAAAAAAATAAAGAAATAAAATAGCGATTGTTTTGAAACAGATAATACATGATCATGATACATGATGGAGAGGTCTAACAAAAATTGGAGTTTTCTAGCTTTACTTTTTGCAAATTCATTAACAAGAGTTTCCATTTCAAGTTGCTTTAAAAAGTCAGACTCTATAGAAATGATAGCAAGATTTTCTAACCGCTTTTGGCACATTCTAGATCGTAAATAATATCTAATCAACTTTAATTTAGAGAATGACCTCTCGGCTGTAGCTACAGAAACTGAAATGGTTAATAATATGCGCAATGCAATCGTATTTTTTGGAAATGAGTGGGTTAGATTATTTATTGCAATGTAATTAAGTGTTTCTACTACTAACGTCGCGTTTTTGTCGCCATTTTGCAGAAATTGTAATTCGTGTAAAAGTTCTGTTTTATTTATATATAAATTTATACTAGAAATATTGGATTTCACAGCATCGTTTATGACAAGGTTCAAACTGTGGTTATAACAAGGTACAAACAATTAATGTCTAAAATATTTTTTTCTAAACCTTGATTTTTACCCTTTATATTTGAACCATTATCATAACCGTGGCCGCGCATATTATAAATGTCTAAACCATAATTATCCAAAGTTTTTAGTAAAAAGTTGGTTAAACCTTCACCTGTTGTATCAATTATAGGACGAAATATTAAAAAACGTTCTTCGACACTAAAATTATTGTTTTTTAAATTAACGTATCTTAAGCAAACAGAAATCTGCTCCTGGCGGCTCATATCAGGAGAAAAATACTTTGCTTCTTTAACTTCGTTTAAAATATTATTTCTTATATTGTCACCTATTAATTTAATGGTTTCAAGGTGAAGTGGAATATTTTTTTGAGATCTATTAATATGTGCAGACATGACTGGATCAAATTTTGCTATCATTTCTATACATTTTAAAAAATTTCCATTATTTCTTTGAAATAATTTGATACTAGAACCACGAAATGCCAAGTTTTGTTCAGCCAAAAATTGAATAGTATAAATTATTCTTTCAATGATACTGCGCCAATGTTTAGTTTAATTTTTTAATAAATTTTGCTTTTCCGAATAACGGTTCGATTAGTTTTTAATCTTTCTAGTAAATCTGACCAGACACGTAAATTTTGAAAATGAGATTTACTTTTTTCGTGGATTTTCAAATGTTTACTTAAATGATGCCAATCATTGAAACCGTCTTGGTTACTTAATTTAGTGTTTTTAAAAATCAGTGGATTGTTGGAGTTGGAGTCATCAAATATTTTACAGCAGAAGCAGAAAACTGCGTTTTTTCAATAGAATATAGCAATCAATGATGCTGAACCTTTTCACCATTTAACAAAATTCGAGTAAAATATACATCGGAAAACTTACGTCCACTTTTGTCTTTGGGATACATAGTTTTATTTTAATAATGCATTGGACCTTTTTCAACAAGTTCTTGCACCTGGATTGGAGACAATACACTCGGCCAAAGACCTGGATCGTTAGAAAGGGGCGCTTCTTCGGATAATTCGTCTTGCTTACTCGAACATGATGGTACCGACACTGAAACGTAGCTTGCTTTTCTAATTCTGATGGCAAGTTTGATTTTGTTGAATGTAGAAAATCACTGTTATCAGAAGTAGTGTCTTGTGTGGTCTTTCGAAAAAAGTTACTAATTTTGAAATTGGTTTTCTCCAAGTCTTCCTCCCGTTTTCGCTTGTAAAGCCAGTTTTGGTGACCAGATAATTTCTTTTTCCTTCTCTGGCCATCTAAATAAAATAAATAAAAAATATTAAACACTAAGCCTTATTTGTTTCATAAACAAAAGATATTAAAAAGAAAAAGCAATTATTTGCATCCCTGTTACTTAATGTACTTAATCACTTACTTACCTTATTTGTAATTATTTTTCACAAATGCGGTAGATACGTAATAGCAAATAAGGCACTCAATTTGTTCGTCCGGAAAACTTTCAGACTCGTCATAAAAAGTATTGCTTTTACTCCTAATAAAACAATATACTATTTCTCTAATAGTAGGCTTTTTCGATTTCGTCTATTATACCAAATATAGAGGATCTTTACGCAGAAGAAGTCCTGAATTTCAGCCACCATTATTTTTGTTGTGGATATTTCATTTAGAAAAAAAATCCATTGATTTTGCGACGAATAGTATATTTTGTGGCATCATCCAGGATTCTTCTTTTCCGTCCTTTGTCTGGGCTTGTCGTCTATTTTCTTTTTCGTTTCCGTCATTCTCTCGAGAAAAGCCTTTCAAAACCCTGAAGAGGAAGGTTTCGTTAAAGTGACACGTATTAGTTATTTTAGGATTTTGTTCCCGAATTCCATTTCCAATTTCATTTAACTATTATTCGCTCTTTTAATGTTAAAACGAAAAAAAATGGAAAACTCACAGAATCCATCGATAAATTAATAACAAAAACAGAAATTAATCAAATAGTGCAAAAATCCTGCCGACATGGTTATTTTCAAATCTTTAAAGATGTGAATTCGGCCTTCGTGTGTTGCCACATTTATTTTCTCCGCGATCATAACCCCAGTATCGGAATCGCCGTGCGTCAACAGGGCCGGAAGCAAATTTTTTAAAAAATTCAAGGTTACGTACTTTTCTAAAACTTTAGAGCCTTTTTAACAGGTACTTTTGGAAGATCGCAATATCCTAGTTCAATCGAGGTTAATATCAGTAGAGGAAAACTAAGAGTTCTGGATCAGGTGGTGCTGGTGGTGCTGGTGGTGCAACTAACCCGGGTGGTTCGGTGGTGCGTTTTATGACCTAACCCGGGTGGTTCGGTGGTGCGTTTTATGATCTAACCCGGGCGGTTCGGTGGTGCGTTTTATGACCTAACCCGGGTGGTTCGGTGGTGCTGTTTTACGAGACCAGTGGTGCTGGTGGTGCTGTTTTACGAGACCAGTGGTGCTGGTGGTGCTGTTTTACGAGACCAGTGGTGCTGGTGGTGCGTTTTATGATCTAACCCGGGCGGTTCGGTGGTGCGTTTTATGACCTAACCCGGGTGGTTCGGTGGTGCTGTTTTACGAGACCAGTGGTGCTGGTGGTGCTGTTTTACGAGACCAGTGGTGCTGGTGGTGCTGTTTTACGAGACCAGTGGTGCTGGTGGTGCGTTTTATGATCTAACCCAAGTGGTTCGGTGGTGCGTTTTATGATCTAACCCGGGCGGTTCGGTGGTGCGTTTTATGACCTAACCCGGGTGGTTCGGTGGTGCTGTTTTACGAGACCAGTGGTGCTGGTGGTGCTGTTTTACGAGACCAGTGGTGCTGGTGGTGCTGTTTTACGAGACCAGTGGTGCTGGTGGTGCGTTTTATGATCTAACCCAAGTGGTTCGGTGGTGCGTTTTATGATCTAACCCGGGTGGTTCGGTGGTGCTGTTTATGAGCTAACCCGGGTGCTTTCGTGAGGCGGCTCTGTCAATATCTCTCTACTGTGTTAATTTATGCGGGTAATAAAACCGACAAGGGTCGGATCGGCCTGCATGCTTATAGAGGTAAAAAACCGCTTTAGAATGTTTTTGGTATATCTTTTTTAGATAATTTTGGGGGAAATAATTTGCCTGAGATGCCAATTAAAAAAAGCCTACATTTAATTGTATTTTAGATTCTTGAATTTTGTACATGGATTAAAAATCTACTATTTCTTGAAATTGTATACATTATGTTAGATAATTAAGGAATAAAAAAGATGAAAATAGCAATTATAATTAGAAAAAAAATATTTTAATGTTATTAAGACTTTGTAAATATCTGTAAAAACTGTTCTAAATCCTGTCATTTCTGAAACTTGTATACTGAGTGTTTAGAATTTAGTAAAAAATTAAAAAAATGTTTTAACGTTATTAAGCCCTGTGAAACTTTGTAAAAATGACTAAAACTGTACAGAATTGTATTATTTTCTGAAAATGATATACTGAGTGTTTAGAATTTAGTAAAAATAAAAAAAAATGTTTTAAATTTGTTAAATCATGTGAAATCTTGTATAAAATGACTAGAACCGTTCTTAATCATGTCATTTCTGAAAATTGTATACTGAGTGTTTAGAATTTAGTAAAAAATTAAAAAAAATGTTTTAACGTTATTAAGCCCTGTGAAACTTTGTAAAAAATGACTAAAACAGTCGCAAATCGTCCTATTTTCTTAAAAGTGTATACTGAGTGTTTAGAATTTAGTAAAAATTAAAAAAAATGTTTTAAATTTGTTAAATCATGTGAAATCTTGTATAAAATGACTAGAACCGTTCTTAATCATGGCATTTCTGAAAATTGTATACTGAGTGTTTAGAATTTAGTAAAAAATTAAAAAAAATGTTTTAACGTTATTAAGCCCTGTGAAACTTTGTAAAAAATGACTAAAACAGTCGCAAATCGTCCTATTTTCTTAAAAGTGTATACTGAGTGTTTAGAATTTAGTAAAAATTAAAAAAAAAATGTTTTAAATTTGTTAAATCATGTGAAATCTTGTATAAAATGACCAGAACCGTTCTTAATCATGGCATTTCTGAAAATTGTATACTGAGTGTTTAGAATTTAGTAAAAAATTAAAAAAAAATGTTTTAACGTTATTAAGCCCTGTGAAACTTTGTAAAAAATGACTAAAACAGTCGCAAATCGTCCTATTTTCTTAAAAGTGTATACTGAGTGTTTAGAATTTAGTAAAAATTAAAAAAAAATGTTTTAAATTTGTTAAATCATGTGAAATCTTGTATAAAATGACCAGAACCGTTCTTAATCATGGCATTTCTGAAAATTGTATACTGAGTGTTTAGAATTTAGTAAAAAATTAAAAAAAATGTTTTAACGTTATTAAGCCCTGCGAAACTTTGTAAAAAATGACTAAAACAGTCGCAAATCGTCCTATTTTCTTAAAAGTGTATACTGAGTGTTTAGAATTTAGTAAAAATTAAAAAAAATGTTTTAAATTTGTTAAATCATGTGAAATCTTGTATAAAATGACTAGAACCGTTCTTAATCATGTCATTTCTGAAAATTGTATACTGAGTGTTTAGAATTTAGTAAAAAATTAAAAAAAATGTTTTAACGTTATTAAGCCCTGTGAAACTTTGTAAAAAATGACTAAAACAGTCGCAAATCGTCCTATTTTCTTAAAAGTGTATACTGAGTGTTTAGAATTTAGTAAAAATTAAAAAAAATGTTTTAAATTTGTTAAATCATGCGAAATCTTGTATAAAATGACTAGAACCGTTCTTAATCATGGCATTTCTGAAAATTGTATACTGAGTGTTTAGAATTTAGTAAAAAATTAAAAAAAATGTTTTAACGTTATTAAGCCCTGTGAAACTTTGTAAAAAATGACTAAAACAGTCGCAAATCGTCCTATTTTCTGAAAATGCTATACTGAGTGTTTAGAATTTAGTAAAAATTAAAAAAAAATGTTTTAAATTTGTTAAATCATGTGAAATCTTGTATAAAATGACTAGAACCGTTCTTAATCATGACATTTCTGAAAATTGTATACTGAGTGTTAAGTATTTTAGTTGAAAATAAGATCATAAATCATCTATACAAAACAAGCGCCCCTTATGGATTTGAACGAAAATCATAGATTCGACTATTTTCATGAAAAATAAATCTAAGTACGGAATAATGCAGGAAGATTATCTATTTTCTTGGTTTAGAAAGTGATGTAGTTAAGATTTATAACTTAGGAATAAATAAATTATTATTAATCTTTTCGACCTATTTCTCTTGCATATTTAATTTCTTTGATAGTAAGAACTAATCTTTTTATTTTACAAAGTAAAAAAAAGCTAAAGATCGGCGTTGTCAGTCAGGTATAAGAACTGATTTAACACGATGGTTTTTGTACAAACGTTCACATACAATTGTATGCTTTTTAACCGATTGTGTTGGAAAAAATGACGATTTATAGATTAGATATTTAGACGAAGAGCTAACCTTCTCAATAAACTATTGATTATTGCCCTGCTAGCTAGACAACACTTTTTATGTTAGTCAAAAAAAAAATTTTTTTTTTCGGACGCTATTACAGATTTCATCGTTAACTAACAAACATTAAGACCAAAAAATTAGCGTGCAAGATGAAATGTATAGGTTCACTTCATTTCTACATTATTTTACAACTCTCAATCGCATTAAAAACAAGATCGAATAAAAAATAACTTATGACATATGGACGAAAAATGTTTTTCGGGCTATTTAGGTTAGCGACCGCATTACGTCTGAAATACTACATTTTTCGAGCTTATAACATAATTTACTATTTTAACGTTAAAATAGGGGAAATGATGTATCAAAATGGATACTTTTTTTTTGTCGGTCACGAGATTATAGTTTCTTTTAAAATGAACTCTAATATTTACAACACAAAATATCCTTTAAACCACATTAGTTTAAAACTCGTCTGTCGCTTTCCCTCTATTGTGAGTTTGATTAAAGTATAGCGTAGTATATATTTAGATGAATTTCGCAAATGTTGAATACTTTCAAAACTGAAAAAGCCGCCCTTTGCAATAAATATCTCCGTAGAGTTAGGTACCCTGCAGATTAAGGGTATTTCAGCGGATAATCATATACAAATTCAAAGATTTTGTCTATTTTAATGGATTAACAAACAATATCTATAGGATGACTTTACTGATAAAAAAAAAATAACAAAAATCCATAAAGTCTAGGCTCACATGAAATTCCATAAAGAGCAGCTGCATAGCCTTATCACATCAAACTATATTTTTATTTCGTTCTATTGTCAAAAGTCTGTGTTTAGGAGATTATCGTTCATTTTAAAATGAACTCTAATATGTACATCACCATAAACTACCTCTTAAGCCGTCGTAAAAATACACTTTTCGATTTACCTCTATATTGATTTTCTAATATTAAATATCTACAATAGTCGAAATTCGCTCGCTAATACCTATGTATGCAAGGTTTCTTCAAAAAATGACAATTTTGTTGTTTAATGGCTTGAAAAAATGGAAAAAGGAGGTTTTTGCATCCATTTATTTCCAGATGAGTGTTAAAAATACTTATAAAACTCGGTATACCGAAGATCAAACATTAATGAGAGGGTTGAGTCCTGTTTGCCAAATCCTGATTTTTAATTTGACGTTGGCAACGGTACAATTTTTTAACATTTATCATAAGAGGCGTATATTTTTGGAGCTTAGATCTACCAGTTTATCCACGCCCCATTTATTGTTAGTGCTTTAGTAATTTTACTTTCCAATTATTTTTTACCAAAACGCATAGTTGAAACACTGTCTATATCAGACGATATAATAAATTTTAAGGATTAATTTGCTTACAAATACACTTTAATTTATTTAGGCTAAAGCAGCCAGACATATACTGGAACTACGAAAACCCTATTACAATTTGGTTGCCTAGAGAAAATTTTGTAAAAAACATAGCTTTCTACACAAATGCTTGCACATTATGTACCTATCATTTTAAGATACCTGGCGACATCAATGTAAGCATTGACATAATGACGCAAGATATAGATAGGTACTAGAATATTCAAGATTTCTATTAACGATACACTTCAGCATACATGTGAGATGTCATTAATGTCTACGGAAGGCAACAGACATACCAGCTATTTTTACATGGGATTCCATAGACTTGGACGCTTCTTGTTTAGAAATATTTGATGTCATCTTGAGGAGTTCCGTATTGAAGCATCAAACCTACCTGCCAAATAATTGACGAAATATGGGATATCATAAAATATGCCCCCCATCGAACTAAATGATCCTATAAACCAGCTTCACAGACCGTAATTTGTGATGCTAACACGATTAATACGCAATAGAACAAGATTAAGAAACAAAATTTAAAGTAGCTCTTTATCACACGAAAATAATTAAATAATTTACGGTTACAGAACAATAATTATTTTAAAAAGCTGTATAACTAAATATATTATGTTATTAGGAATATTCTGTCTAAAGTAACAGGTAATCTTAGTCGAAAATGAGATCGTATTATTGATTGTTGAATTCGTTAGGTATGAAATAAAATTAGAGATTTCGTCTATTTTTTCACGATTAAAAAAGAATACCTCTATTTAGCTAAAAATGAAACGATTACAGTGGTAGATTAATTCACTTTACCAAGCATGTAAACTACTAATTTTGCAATAAATATCTTCTATATTTCTAGGTAGGTTTACTCGAAAATGTGGGGCTATTTTCATCAAAAATCCCGATACGAAATTGAAAAATTTGCCTATTTTTGTCGGTTTACAAAGTGATAGTGGAATATTGGTTTGATCAAAGAACAATAATTATTTTAAAAATGTTGTATAATTAACTAAATGTCGGTGTTATCAGGCAGGCAAGAAGTTATTTATCTGAATCTTATTTGTACCATTAGCGTTTATATACAAATGTTAGTGGTTTTCAAAAATTGATATCTCGGAAATTATTAGGTTTAGACTTATAATACGCTTATTAAAAAATAATAACTACTTTATGCAAAATTCAAAAATATTATAAGATGTAGGGTATCCCAGTAACTTAACCAAAGATTTTCGGTCTTCGTAAAGCTTTACACGTTTCTTCAGCGTACCAAACATTCACTTTTTTTAAATATTGACATCGGATTAGGATTCTGAACATAGGATTAACATCACTCCAATAGTGAACATGTTGCGTTGTCACAGTTCCATTCGTTGAAAAGTAAACAAAACCGTTTGAGCTACGTGGGGAATAAATAAAGTTGGCTTGTTGAAAAATTTTAATATTTATTAAGGTAAAAGACTATAAATATATCGATACAACACTTTGGCATTTCTAATACTACAAACATGAATATCTAAAATGTGATATTTACAACCGTCAACTCTCTCTCCCTTCTCTAATTTTGGTACACCAATGCTGTCTTCTAAGTTTATAATATATGGCGTCCTGCAGTTTAATTCCGAAAATGTTTTAACTAAAAATTCCTCTTTAACACATCCTTTAACGTAAATAATGTCGGCGTCTATCAGATTGTTGGATATGATATTATGTAGTTCCTTGTAATCGGTATCACCATAATTATAAAGGATACCATGATGATTTCCAAATAGATATTTGACTTGTTTCTTGCAAGCCTTACTTAAGGTGTCGAATGGTTTAACTGGTTTAAAAAAGTAACTTTTCATACTATTCCCATCATAAATAGCCAATTCTTTCGCGCAAAATTCAGGTATGTTAAATCCTTGAATATCGACTACAACGAACTTCATTGTCTGAAGACTCAAATCAAACAAGTATATTTTCATATTTTTATCGCTCTTAAGTTCGATTTCAAAAGCACACCCCCACTTTTCGATAATTTCACAGTCTTAGCACATAGATCTTATATTTTTATTTACGATCAATTCATCTTTATTCGCCAATCGTCTCAAACGAGTCTGCTTTTGAAAGTAATATAGCCTTAGTATTCAGAAAATATTAATGATATCGGAGCCTAAAACATCCTTGACACTAAAAAATCATTGTGTTTCCTAACAAAACCCATCATCTTGTCTATTTAGCTTGCTTTCCTATTGTTTAGCAGGTTAAATAAAATTATTATTTCGCTCTTTTTGTCTGTACTGAATCGTTAGGGGAATACGTTTCTAGTTCTATAAGAGAGACAGTTAAAATTTATGTAAGCAATCAAAAATCCTTCACTATGAGCTACTTAGTTAAAATTTCATATTTCCTTCCTGGGTCAGGCAAAATTTGTGATGTGTCGGACAAAATTTATAAAAATACAAAAAAAAAAATGCTGGATGCATTTTTAGCGTGACTTTCTATTTAATACCATCTTATTTCAAGGTATAATTCGGTTGTCAAAATGAGAATAAAATAATTTTCCCATGGTTTATGTCATCTTAAAAAAGTCAAAAGGTTATATTCTGTAGAGGGTCAGATACATTTAAATTTAAATATTTTCTCCAAGAAGAATTTTAAGATAGTATTATAGTAAATAAAAATTCTATACCTCCAATATTTCATGGAAACATATCGTGTTCTAGCGACATAACCCAAAAGTACCTCTATTCAGAAACGCATCGTACTTTTCTTGTCAATAATTGTCTCATTGTCCCATCCATTACATTATTATAATCTTAAAGCACCTGTTACCAGCATTATCTGTTTTTATGGTTTTCATAAAACATAGCGATTACCAATGAAAATTAAACGAAAACTTAATAAATAACTTTTTTTTTTTCAACTGAAATAGACTGATTTTCGATGGAAAAATGTTACTTTTAACTAAAAATGAATATAAGACATATACGCAATGATATTTAGAATAAATCAATCTTTTCTAAAATTACTATGAAATATTCACAAAATCATTTCGTTATAACCAAAGTAGCAAGGCTTGCAGATTTCGTATAGAGTTCAAACGCGATACTGAGATGATCTTTTTTTTTTTTATATTTTTGTAGGATAATGCACCACTACGTTGTAAGTACTTGAGAGAGGACTTTCTTGAAAAATCCTCAAATTTCTCTGCAATTTTGTTCCTTCTAGAGTTAAATTCACACAGAAAACCCCGTATTCTTATCTTTCAGGTTGGTATATTAAAAAGGGCTTATTAGTATGGTTTAGAAAACAAGCAATATTAATTAACGGATGTTTTTTCGTCGTATGAAGAGTTGAAAAATTTTTTTTTTCCACTCCAATGGTTACGATGCAGAGAGTCGGGTTTCATCATAATCTTTCAGGGTAGCTCAGGTTTGATTGCATGTAGAGAGTCGGGTTTCATCATAATCTTTCAGGGTAGCTCAGGTTTGATTACATGTACTAAGGTTAGTGCTCCTTGCAATCGGTTTCAGGTTTGACGCGCCCCCCTCAGGTTTGTTCAGGTTTCTCAAACGTTTGAGAAACCTGAACAAACCTGAGGGGGGCGCGTCAAACCTGAAACCGATTGCAAGGAGCACTAACCTTAGTACATGTAATCAAACCTGAGCTACCCTGAAAGATTATTGTTTAGCAGGTTAAATAAAATTATTATTTCGCTCTTTTTGTCTGTACTGAATCGTTAGGGGAATACGTTTCTAGTTCTATAAGAGAGACAGTTAAAATTTATGTAAGCAATCAAAAATCCTTCACTATGAGCTACTTAGTTAAAATTTCATATTTCCTTCCTGGGTCAGGCAAAATTTGTGATGTGTCGGACAAAATTTATAAAAATACAAAAAAAAAAATGCTGGATGCATTTTTAGCGTGACTTTCTATTTAATACCATCTTATTTCAAGGTATAATTCGGTTGTCAAAATGAGAATAAAATAATTTTCCCATGGTTTATGTCATCTTAAAAAAGTCAAAAGGTTATATTCTGTAGAGGGTCAGATACATTTAAATTTAAATATTTTCTCCAAGAAGAATTTTAAGATAGTATTATAGTAAATAAAAATTCTATACCTCCAATATTTCATGGAAACATATCGTGTTCTAGCGACATAACCCAAAAGTACCTCTATTCAGAAACGCATCGTACTTTTCTTGTCAATAATTGTCTCATTGTCCCATCCATTACATTATTATAATCTTAAAGCACCTGTTACCAGCATTATCTGTTTTTATGGTTTTCATAAAACATAGCGATTACCAATGAAAATTAAACGAAAACTTAATAAATAACTTTTTTTTTTTCAACTGAAATAGACTGATTTTCGATGGAAAAATGTTACTTTTAACTAAAAATGAATATAAGACATATACGCAATGATATTTAGAATAAATCAATCTTTTCTAAAATTACTATGAAATATTCACAAAATCATTTCGTTATAACCAAAGTAGCAAGGCTTGCAGATTTCGTATAGAGTTCAAACGCGATACTGAGATGATCTTTTTTTTTTTTATATTTTTGTAGGATAATGCACCACTACGTTGTAAGTACTTGAGAGAGGACTTTCTTGAAAAATCCTCAAATTTCTCTGCAATTTTGTTCCTTCTAGAGTTAAATTCACACAGAAAACCCCGTATTCTTATCTTTCAGGTTGGTATATTAAAAAGGGCTTATTAGTATGGTTTAGAAAACAAGCAATATTAATTAACGGATGTTTTTTCGTCGTATGAAGAGTTGAAAAATTTTTTTTTCCACTCCAATGGTTACGATGCAGAGAGTCGGGTTTCATCATAATCTTTCAGGGTAGCTCAGGTTTGATTGCATGTAGAGAGTCGGGTTTCATCATAATCTTTCAGGGTAGCTCAGGTTTGATTACATGTACTAAGGTTAGTGCTCCTTGCAATCGGTTTCAGGTTTGACGCGCCCCCCTCAGGTTTGTTCAGGTTTCTCAAACGTTTGAGAAACCTGAACAAACCTGAGGGGGGCGCGTCACGATTCAGTACAGACAAAAAGAGCGAAATAATAATTTTATTTAACCTGCTAAACAATAGGAAAGCAAGCTAAATAGACAAGATGATGGGTTTTGTTAGGAAACACAATGATTTTTTAGTGTCAAGGATGTTTTAGGCTCCGATATCATTAATATTTTCTGAATACTAAGGCTATATTACTTTCAAAAGCAGACTCGTTTGAGACGATTGGCGAATAAAGATGAATTGATCGTAAATAAAAATATAAGATCTATGTGCTAAGACTGTGAAATTATCGAAAAGTGGGGGTGTGCTTTTGAAATCGAACTTAAGAGCGATAAAAATATGAAAATATACTTGTTTGATTTGAGTCTTCAGACAATGAAGTTCGTTGTAGTCGATATTCAAGGATTTAACATACCTGAATTTTGCGCGAAAGAATTGGCTATTTATGATGGGAATAGTATGAAAAGTTACTTTTTTAAACCAGTTAAACCATTCGACACCTTAAGTAAGGCTTGCAAGAAACAAGTCAAATATCTATTTGGAAATCATCATGGTATCCTTTATAATTATGGTGATACCGATTACAAGGAACTACATAATATCATATCCAACAATCTGATAGACGCCGACATTATTTACGTTAAAGGATGTGTTAAAGAGGAATTTTTAGTTAAAACATTTTCGGAATTAAACTGCAGGACGCCATATATTATAAACTTAGAAGACAGCATTGGTGTACCAAAATTAGAGAAGGGAGAGAGAGTTGACGGTTGTAAATATCACATTTTAGATATTCATGTTTGTAGTATTAGAAATGCCAAAGTGTTGTATCGATATATTTATAGTCTTTTACCTTAATAAATATTAAAATTTTTCAACAAGCCAACTTTATTTATTCCCCACGTAGCTCAAACGGTTTTGTTTACTTTTCAACGAATGGAACTGTGACAACGCAACATGTTCACTATTGGAGTGATGTTAATCCTATGTTCAGAATCCTAATCCGATGTCAATATTTAAAAAAAGTGAATGTTTGGTACGCTGAAGAAACGTGTAAAGCTTTACGAAGACCGAAAATCTTTGGTTAAGTTACTGGGATACCCTACATCTTATAATATTTTTGAATTTTGCATAAAGTAGTTATTATTTTTTAATAAGCGTATTATAAGTCTAAACCTAATAATTTCCGAGATATCAATTTTTGAAAACCACTAACATTTGTATATAAACGCTAATGGTACAAATAAGATTCAGATAAATAACTTCTTGCCTGCCTGATAACACCGACATTTAGTTAATTATACAACATTTTTAAAATAATTATTGTTCTTTGATCAAACCAATATTCCACTATCACTTTGTAAACCGACAAAAATAGGCAAATTTTTCAATTTCGTATCGGGATTTTTGATGAAAATAGCCCCACATTTTCGAGTAAACCTACCTAGAAATATAGAAGATATTTATTGCAAAATTAGTAGTTTACATGCTTGGTAAAGTGAATTAATCTACCACTGTAATCGTTTCATTTTTAGCTAAATAGAGGTATTCTTTTTTAATCGTGAAAAAATAGACGAAATCTCTAATTTTATTTCATACCTAACGAATTCAACAATCAATAATACGATCTCATTTTCGACTAAGATTAGCTGTTACTTTAGACAGAATATTCCTAATAACATAATATATTTAGTTATACAGCTTTTTAAAATAATTATTGTTCTGTAACCGTAAATTATTTAATTATTTTCGTGTGATAAAGAGCTACTTTAAATTTTGTTTCTTAATCTTGTTCTATTGCGTATTAATCGTGTTAGCATCACAAATTACGGTCTGTGAAGCTGGTTTATAGGATCATTTAGTTCGATGGGGGGCATATTTTATGATATCCCATATTTCGTCAATTATTTGGCAGGTAGGTTTGATGCTTCAATACGGAACTCCTCAAGATGACATCAAATATTTCTAAACAAGAAGCGTCCAAGTCTATGGAATCCCATGTAAAAATAGCTGGTATGTCTGTTGCCTTCCGTAGACATTAATGACATCTCACATGTATGCTGAAGTGTATCGTTAATAGAAATCTTGAATATTCTAGTACCTATCTATATCTTGCGTCATTATGTCAATGCTTACATTGATGTCGCCAGGTATCTTAAAATGATAGGTACATAATGTGCAAGCATTTGTGTAGAAAGCTATGTTTTTTACAAAATTTTCTCTAGGCAACCAAATTGTAATAGGGTTTTCGTAGTTCCAGTATATGTCTGGCTGCTTTAGCCTAAATAAATTAAAGTGTATTTGTAAGCAAATTAATCCTTAAAATTTATTATATCGTCTGATATAGACAGTGTTTCAACTATGCGTTTTGGTAAAAAATAATTGGAAAGTAAAATTACTAAAGCACTAACAATAAATGGGGCGTGGATAAACTGGTAGATCTAAGCTCCAAAAATATACGCCTCTTATGATAAATGTTAAAAAATTGTACCGTTGCCAACGTCAAATTAAAAATCAGGATTTGGCAAACAGGACTCAACCCTCTCATTAATGTTTGATCTTCGGTATACCGAGTTTTATAAGTATTTTTAACACTCATCTGGAAATAAATGGATGCAAAAACCTCCTTTTTCCATTTTTTCAAGCCATTAAACAACAAAATTGTCATTTTTTGAAGAAACCTTGCATACATAGGTATTAGCGAGCGAATTTCGACTATTGTAGATATTTAATATTAGAAAATCAATATAGAGGTAAATCGAAAAGTGTATTTTTACGACGGCTTAAGAGGTAGTTTATGGTGATGTACATATTAGAGTTCATTTTAAAATGAACGATAATCTCCTAAACACAGACTTTTGACAATAGAACGAAATAAAAATATAGTTTGATGTGATAAGGCTATGCAGCTGCTCTTTATGGAATTTCATGTGAGCCTAGACTTTATGGATTTTTGTTATTTTTTTTTTATCAGTAAAGTCATCCTATAGATATTGTTTGTTAATCCATTAAAATAGACAAAATCTTTGAATTTGTATATGATTATCCGCTGAAATACCCTTAATCTGCAGGGTACCTAACTCTACGGAGATATTTATTGCAAAGGGCGGCTTTTTCAGTTTTGAAAGTATTCAACATTTGCGAAATTCATCTAAATATATACTACGCTATACTTTAATCAAACTCACAATAGAGGGAAAGCGACAGACGAGTTTTAAACTAATGTGGTTTAAAGGATATTTTGTGTTGTAAATATTAGAGTTCATTTTAAAAGAAACTATAATCTCGTGACCGACAAAAAAAAAGTATCCATTTTGATACATCATTTCCCCTATTTTAACGTTAAAATAGTAAATTATGTTATAAGCTCGAAAAATGTAGTATTTCAGACGTAATGCGGTCGCTAACCTAAATAGCCCGAAAAACATTTTTAGTCCATATGTCATAAGTTATTTTTTATTCGATCTTGTTTTTAATGCGATTGAGAGTTGTAAAATAATGTAGAAATGAAGTGAACCTATACATTTCATCTTGCACGCTAATTTTTTGGTCTTAATGTTTGTTAGTTAACGATGAAATCTGTAATAGCGTCCGAAAAAAAAAATTTTTTTTTTGACTAACATAAAAAGTGTTGTCTAGCTAGCAGGGCAATAATCAATAGTTTATTGAGAAGGTTAGCTCTTCGTCTAAATATCTAATCTATAAATCGTCATTTTTTCCAACACAATCGGTTAAAAAGCATACAATTGTATGTGAACGTTTGTACAAAAACCATCGTGTTAAATCAGTTCTTATACCTGACTGACAACGCCGATCTTTAGCTTTTTTTTACTTTGTAAAATAAAAAGATTAGTTCTTACTATCAAAGAAATTAAATATGCAAGAGAAATAGGTCGAAAAGATTAATAATAATTTATTTATTCCTAAGTTATAAATCTTAACTACATCACTTTCTAAACCAAGAAAATAGATAATCTTCCTGCATTATTCCGTACTTAGATTTATTTTTCATGAAAATAGTCGAATCTATGATTTTCGTTCAAATCCATAAGGGGCGCTTGTTTTGTATAGATGATTTATGATCTTATTTTCAACTAAAATACTTAACACTCAGTATACAATTTTCAGAAATGTCATGATTAAGAACGGTTCTAGTCATTTTATACAAGATTTCACATGATTTAACAAATTTAAAACATTTTTTTTTAATTTTTACTAAATTCTAAACACTCAGTATAGCATTTTCAGAAAATAGGACGATTTGCGACTGTTTTAGTCATTTTTTACAAAGTTTCACAGGGCTTAATAACGTTAAAACATTTTTTTTAATTTTTTACTAAATTCTAAACACTCAGTATACAATTTTCAGAAATGCCATGATTAAGAACGGTTCTAGTCATTTTATACAAGATTTCGCATGATTTAACAAATTTAAAACATTTTTTTTAATTTTTACTAAATTCTAAACACTCAGTATACACTTTTAAGAAAATAGGACGATTTGCGACTGTTTTAGTCATTTTTTACAAAGTTTCACAGGGCTTAATAACGTTAAAACATTTTTTTTAATTTTTTACTAAATTCTAAACACTCAGTATACAATTTTCAGAAATGACATGATTAAGAACGGTTCTAGTCATTTTATACAAGATTTCACATGATTTAACAAATTTAAAACATTTTTTTTAATTTTTACTAAATTCTAAACACTCAGTATACACTTTTAAGAAAATAGGACGATTTGCGACTGTTTTAGTCATTTTTTACAAAGTTTCGCAGGGCTTAATAACGTTAAAACATTTTTTTTAATTTTTTACTAAATTCTAAACACTCAGTATACAATTTTCAGAAATGCCATGATTAAGAACGGTTCTGGTCATTTTATACAAGATTTCACATGATTTAACAAATTTAAAACATTTTTTTTTAATTTTTACTAAATTCTAAACACTCAGTATACACTTTTAAGAAAATAGGACGATTTGCGACTGTTTTAGTCATTTTTTACAAAGTTTCACAGGGCTTAATAACGTTAAAACATTTTTTTTAATTTTTTACTAAATTCTAAACACTCAGTATACAATTTTCAGAAATGCCATGATTAAGAACGGTTCTAGTCATTTTATACAAGATTTCACATGATTTAACAAATTTAAAACATTTTTTTTAATTTTTACTAAATTCTAAACACTCAGTATACACTTTTAAGAAAATAGGACGATTTGCGACTGTTTTAGTCATTTTTTACAAAGTTTCACAGGGCTTAATAACGTTAAAACATTTTTTTTAATTTTTTACTAAATTCTAAACACTCAGTATACAATTTTCAGAAATGACATGATTAAGAACGGTTCTAGTCATTTTATACAAGATTTCACATGATTTAACAAATTTAAAACATTTTTTTTAATTTTTACTAAATTCTAAACACTCAGTATACAATTTTCAGAAATGCCATGATTAAGAACGGTTCTAGTCATTTTATACAAGATTTCACATGATTTAACAAATTTAAAACATTTTTTTTAATTTTTACTAAATTCTAAACACTCAGTATACACTTTTAAGAAAATAGGACGATTTGCGACTGTTTTAGTCATTTTTTACAAAGTTTCACAGGGCTTAATAACGTTAAAACATTTTTTTTAATTTTTTACTAAATTCTAAACACTCAGTATACAATTTTCAGAAATGACATGATTAAGAACGGTTCTAGTCATTTTATACAAGATTTCACATGATTTAACAAATTTAAAACATTTTTTTTTTAATTTTTACTAAATTCTAAACACTCAGTATATCATTTTCAGAAAATAATACAATTCTGTACAGTTTTAGTCATTTTTACAAAGTTTCACAGGGCTTAATAACGTTAAAACATTTTTTTAATTTTTTACTAAATTCTAAACACTCAGTATACAAGTTTCAGAAATGACAGGATTTAGAACAGTTTTTACAGATATTTACAAAGTCTTAATAACATTAAAATATTTTTTTTCTAATTATAATTGCTATTTTCATCTTTTTTATTCCTTAATTATCTAACATAATGTATACAATTTCAAGAAATAGTAGATTTTTAATCCATGTACAAAATTCAAGAATCTAAAATACAATTAAATGTAGGCTTTTTTTAATTGGCATCTCAGGCAAATTATTTCCCCCAAAATTATCTAAAAAAGATATACCAAAAACATTCTAAAGCGGTTTTTTACCTCTATAAGCATGCAGGCCGATCCGACCCTTGTCGGTTTTATTACCCGCATAAATTAACACAGTAGAGAGATATTGACAGAGCCGCCTCACGAAAGCACCCGGGTTAGCTCATAAACAGCACCACCGAACCACCCGGGTTAGATCATAAAACGCACCACCGAACCACTTGGGTTAGATCATAAAACGCACCACCAGCACCACTGGTCTCGTAAAACAGCACCACCAGCACCACTGGTCTCGTAAAACAGCACCACCAGCACCACTGGTCTCGTAAAACAGCACCACCGAACCACCCGGGTTAGGTCATAAAACGCACCACCGAACCGCCCGGGTTAGATCATAAAACGCACCACCGAACCACTTGGGTTAGATCATAAAACGCACCACCAGCACCACTGGTCTCGTAAAACAGCACCACCAGCACCACTGGTCTCGTAAAACAGCACCACCAGCACCACTGGTCTCGTAAAACAGCACCACCGAACCACCCGGGTTAGGTCATAAAACGCACCACCGAACCGCCCGGGTTAGATCATAAAACGCACCACCAGCACCACTGGTCTCGTAAAACAGCACCACCAGCACCACTGGTCTCGTAAAACAGCACCACCAGCACCACTGGTCTCGTAAAACAGCACCACCGAACCACCCGGGTTAGGTCATAAAACGCACCACCGAACCGCCCGGGTTAGATCATAAAACGCACCACCGAACCACCCGGGTTAGGTCATAAAACGCACCACCGAACCACCCGGGTTAGTTGCACCACCAGCACCACCAGCACCACCTGATCCAGAACTCTTAGTTTTCCTCTACTAATATCTAAAAAAATTGATTTTTAAAATATTCACTTTAATGATTATTCCTGACAAAACCTACCCTGTTTACCCAATAAAATATAATATTAATGACGATATATCCTTAAAAAAAATATATTTATTTTTTGTTCATATTTGAAAATATAAATTAGTACACAAAACACAACAAAAATTTAGAAAGAATAATAATCAAAACTTCTTCATAACACCCTTGCATTTTTTTAGATAAATAAACCTAATTTTCTGCGATTCTTAGAAAGTTTATTTAAAATTTCTTCGCAGGGAACAGGAACATTCTTATGGATAAATAAATTTGCCAAGCCAATAAGTCTTACTTGCCCGGTGGAATTTCTGAAGTACAATTTTAAGTACTTTAAAGTAGAAAATTATCTTTTAGAGGTACTGGTGGTGACGGGAAGGGTAACAAAAATTTGCAAAATTTTTTTTACATTGTGAAATATCATACCATTACATTGAAGATATAGTTTAAAGATATTGGAGGGTATTCCTTTGGTATTATTTGGGTTTTTTTTTGGGGGGGGGGGCACATGGCGCTTTTGGCCTCACCTGGGAGGGCCATTGCTATAACTTAGGAATTTATTATTAGAAATTTAATTCTCCGAGGTACAACAAAATAATATTTCTTTAGAACGTCATATTTTAGTTATATGGATTTATGCTAGCTTTTTGTACAGATCTTTTAGAGACATCCTGTCTGAAATTGCAGGGTAAATGGTCTTCATTTTTGACAATCATTCTTTCTTCAGATAATAGCTGTTGCTGTTGACAATTTTGGTAATAAGAGTCTTGAAGTAGAGTTTCCTCCTCGAGACGATTTTGAAATTTTTTAATTATCTCCAGAGTTTTCCCAAAATATTTTTTTTAATGGTATAAAATTACATATTATATTTGAATACCGTTTTTTAAACCAATTCTTTAAATTTAAATAGAGCTGAGTATGAGTTTATTGCTGAAATATTTAAATTACGGATTCGAAATACTATCTTAACAATGCGTATAAACTGTCTTTTGTACAATATTCATGCCCGTGGAAAAACTCCTTAAAGCAAATCCGGATTTAATGAACCCAAAGACGTGATATTTACCTAGTATCTAAACAAACACAAGGAACTAGACCGTATTTTCAAGAAAATTTTATTTGTTTTGAAAATACCACATGAAAACTTAGTTTTGAATAAAGCGGAATTTCGCCATATCACAGTGTTTATTTAAATCCGTTTTATTCAACAATGAAAATAAAGGAGGAAAATTTTCGAATCTCTCACAAAGACTTGAACAAACTTATCATAAGAGAGAATATTTTGCCGGCAAAATTTTCGATTGTTGCGAAAGTTTTTTGTTAGGCAATTTTGTGAATTACTTTTTGTGCGACAAAACTACGAACCGCAGGTAAGTGGTTTTGTCAAAAATGTCATGAACGAAATTGCCAGATAGCAACAAACTTGAGTAAAAACAAGGGAAACATTTCGCCAGACATAATTTTGCCTCGAATGATATTGGATTTAACTAACTATATCACGAGAAAACCTAACAATAAACACTAAACATTCAGTTTTTACAAAATATTTAGTTTGACAGTAACACCTAACACCTAACCCAATGAAATATTTTGGGGGGTAACAGCATAAGTGCGTTTAAATTACCGAAAATTATTTGGCAATTTTGAAGCACGAACCGAGAAGAACAATCAACTAGAAGCGACAGTATGACATTTGGCAGTGGCGGCTCATGAGTTACCAGCCAGGGTCGGCAGTAAAATATCAAGATCTCTATTATCTCCTTGTTCAGTTTTATTGACATTGTGCGTTGAGCATTTACAATTATTTATTATAGGACCTTTGAACTCAAATTTACTAATGATAAGTTTAATTAATGAAATTGAAGGGATAGGTTTATCAGGGAATTGAACTGAAACATTTCAGACACTGATCTTAAACTGTTTCCTGTATAATACCACTTAATCATAGCTACTTTTTACTTAATGGAATAGCTTATATTTAGCTATAACTAAAGCGACTTCAATGAAAATGTTGTAACTGACGCTACTTTTCGTTATGTCAATGCCAAATAATAATTTGCTGGTGTTTGCTGTATTACCAAAACTATGAAAATTTCGTAATTTTGCCATCACATTTAATTGAATAAGTTAGGATTAGCTTATTAAAACTTATTCAAACTTGGCACATGAGTTTATTGTATTGGCCTCTTCAAAAAATGATAATGCAATTTTTCTCTAAAATGTACAGGGGTGCCAATATTTAGCCACCTCAAAATTTACATGGGATTTCCTATGTCCAACTAAGCCATGCATCACCCGGTCGTGGAGTATGTTTTTTACTCTTTTTTGTGGAATGCCTAATTGAGAACCAATTCTTTGTCAGCTGGTCGTTGTATCTTCTTCTACTAAATCCAGAATAGCTTCTACTTCTAAACCTTGTCGAGTAGCTAGTGCAGATGTTGTGTTAGCACTGGGAAGCTTACGAGTCTCGCACAATTTATTGAGAACTCTGATAAATACGTTCCTATTAGGATGTCTTTGATGTGGAATCCATTGACGATATTCTTCAACAGCAGCTGAAGCACTTCCATCACAGAAAATACAAACAAACACCATATTTGCATATTCTAAATTTGAATAGGTATTTGGCATTTCGTAACACGTCAATCATTCAAACTTGAATCAAAGAATAACCTATTCGATAAGAGGCGAAAGAAAGCCATTAGGCAATCCAAACCAGGTTATGTTTGCCTGCCACGGTCATATTGGAGTCACAAAGTGCTTCCAATATGGCCGTCGATGGCAAACGTCAGAAAAACTAACCTATATTTTTGCGTGTATGTCAGTTTAACGTGTATACCGCGATGTTGGTTTTGTGTATTTTATTAAGTTATTGTTTTTCAATATGTGTTTTTTTCTGTTATTTATATTTAATAACACTTAAAGTTGATGATGTTATTGGAGCTGTTAGCAGTGGCAAGTGTATATCTATACACAGCACAGGACTCTACTGTAAACTAAGCATTGAATCCGTATATATTTGCCACATATTTGCCTTCAACGGCCATGGTGAATTGTTCGTTAAATGTTTTTGAGTTCTATGAAACGATTTCAATATGGCCGTGGCAGGCAAATCGTAATTTGACACATCGTTGGATTGCCTAATTCCTGCGAAACCAAATGTATATGACCATGCGCGAAGTTAGTGGTATATCAATCAAATTGGCTCTGTCATATTTTGCTGTCAGTCACTGTCAATCGGGTTTTGACGTAAACAAAGCCATAATTTTGTGGTTTTCTTGTTTTACTTTTTCCATCGGTGTTTTTAGTGTGTTAGTGCGTATTTTTTATTCGTTTTAAATCCTAATATTGTCACTTGTCCGTAGTTTCTTTAAATGTCGGACATAAAGCTTAAAGGTGGTACATCGTATGCTTACCCCTTGGGTGTCCTACCAGAACCAGCGAAGAAATTTCTTTTTAGATTTCCAACGGATACAGGCAGGTATGAAAAAAGACTTAATCTAGTTGTATTAATTATAAGTAGTAGGTATTTACACATTAAAAGAGAATCCTTTTAAATAGACACTGAATAAAAGCAAAATTACAAGAAATCTTGCAAACCAACAATTTTTTATTAAAGAAAAGCTGGGCTTATGCAAAATTAGCTTATCGTATTTAACTTTGTAGTAGAACATTTTTTTAATGATCTTAAAGTGAACTGACTGGAAGTCATCATGCTTTTTTACATAAATACCTATAAGGACTAGCTATTTAGCTATATGAATAAAATGAAATAAGATTATATAAAGCAGGCCTCAGTTCGAATAGTATTAGCATTAAAATTATTGAATATTCTATTAATTTAATCATATTTTTAGATGTGAAGCCTGGCTTGTTGCCTGTAATAAGACCGATTTACTGGAAAAAGATGCATTAGACGTAAAGTACATCCGAACATATTTCGTTTGACCTAATAACTGCACTAATAGTTTTATTATATTGTAAACACCCAAAGAAACCCCGTTACCTGTTCGATTGCCAAACCTACGTTTTTAAAGAATTTCTTGGTAAAATTACGCATATAAAACTGTCGATGAGCGTGCCAACCAGCGAAATCTACCTGGCCCCAGCTGGCATCACTGTTTATATTACTAAAATGAAATGAAATAAGTGGTACTGCTTTGCACCGGAACGGATTTTGTAGTTAAATGGAAAGCCATAGTAATACCTTATAGTAGCAATGTTTATTATGTTTTTTTTTACCATTACTTGTATTATATGTATATCAATTTATTATAAGTACAAAGCAAGTGTGAAAAGTTTGCGTGTGGAAAAGGGCAATTTTTCGCACGCATTTAGGTAAAAGTAATAAAAACAATTAATATACCTGCTTAAAAAAATATATTTTCAGAAGGTTTAATTGTAATTATAAAACGTTTTAATCTATTCCTAATTCAGTCTCGCTATCACAATCATCTACATTTATAATAAGAGGATGTAATTCGTTTTGTTGTGTAGTTATATAGGGGTCTTCAATTTTTAAGACATGGTTAACCGAATTTTTCCTACTGTCATCTGGAATTTCACCGAAAACTTTCTTTATTAGCTCTATTACACTGCCACTAAGAGTAGGTGTACTTATTGTCAGTTCTCATTTTCGATTTAATTTGATGCCACATGTGTTCAATAGGGTTAAAAATGCAATAGTAGGGTGGCAGTCGCAACAGTGTGACCCATTTTTTCTGCCATTTTATCACAATGTTAGGGTAGCTAGATATCGCATTAGCTGAAGAGTCCCAAGGTCTCCACATCTCTCATATTATGTTTACTATTTTTATAAGCTACATAAACAGGCACCTGTAAGTAAAAAGTTTTGAAAAATATCCTAATAATTAAGTTGTTTCTAGAAAACCCTAATTGGACAGTTTATTAATTTTGATAACAAATCGAGTAGTTCCTATCTATTGTTATCATAAACTGGCATTAAAAATAAATGTGAGTTAATACGTCTCTGCGAAAGCGAAAGCCGAGTTTATGAGGGGTTTTATTGCCGTCATTAAGCCAAACGAAATATGTTGGGAAGCACTCTACATAATAATCACAGGCTTTGTGAAAAACATTTTCATAAAAAGCATATTACCAAAGGCGGATGACGAAAAGATTTGTTCGCTAAAGTAGTTGCTGCCATTTTCACGCAAACAGCAAAAGCATTATCAAAACCACCATGAAAAATCAGGAGACTTTTTAAAAATATTTGCCATATTTCTTAGAGCATAGAACTTTATGACACAAAGTGGGTACAATTTTGAAGGTACCTACCTATTCAATTATTGGTGTAAAAATTCAAGGGTTAGTTATATTTTTGTGACTTTTATTGAGTTTATCCTGGCTAGTAATTTTAATCTTTATTTAAAAATCTTTCTTAATTTTTGAAATACGAACGTTTCATTTTTCGGTTACTCGCAGCGCCTTTCAAATCCTTGGCCACTCTGGGCACGTGCCTAGTGTGCCTAGTGGGTAAACCGGCACTGAATTGGCTGGAATTTAACATAATATTATAAAAAGCATTTAAGCATTTTTTCCCGTGTAGGCCGCGGTCGGATATAAATTTTATCCTATAATTTAACCTTATTTTTTACTGTGTAGCTGGTGTTATCAAGGTCACAGAATTTGGGTGCCAACAACAAAGAAGCCGACAAAGCTTTCGCCCCTTATTAGTTGGGTTACTCTTTGCTTGAATATAAACGTTTAATTACTGTCACACAGTACACTGATATATTATGAAAACAACAAAGTTATCAAATGTGTTTGAGTCTTGAACATGACATACTCTGATTATGCGAAAATTTGGGTACAAGTAGAATGCTAAATAAAATTTTTTAACTACGCTATAACTTGAAAACAAAATGAAAATCGGATTAGAGCACATGGGTTTTTTACATTGTTTTCACGTGCATAATACACTCCTGGGGTTTGGTTTGTTTCTCTCCACTCAAAAATCAGGTGATTGCGCAAATAATGCCCCCTAGCGGCGACGAATATATCAACAAAAAGTCACAACATTTTTTAAATGTTACTAGAGTATAAGCTCTTTCAAGCGAGGCAAAGTGTTTGTTAATATTAGTTGAGACAAACCGGAGTTACGACTACTTCGGCCAAGAGGGATTTTTCTTCCCTTCCTTAGCCTATTTTGCGAGTTAGAACAAAATGCATGAAAGTCAAGATATTGCATATACAGTGTCACCATTAAAGTCCGCACCATATGGAACTTTTTTTTATTAATGAGGTTAGTTTAAATTAAATTTCGGCAATCGTTTTTGCTTCAAATTAGACTAAAAATTATATAATCAAATGTTACCATCTGTCATCCGGTATCTGTCAAAAATTACATTTTAATCAAAAAATGCTGAAAAATGGCATTGTTTTACCGAATTTCAAAAAATTTTATTAGAAAAAGTTGTTTCTAGTACAATTCTTGGCCTAAATACAAAGTTTCAGTTTTCTAGCTCAAAGTTGATTTTTTTGTCATTTTTTCTAATTAACTTTTTTTTTATTTAATGTAAGTTCGCTTAATGAATATTAAACTATTTGCTTATACCATACTCAATATTTTATTTAGTTTGTATGAGCTTTTTTTTTACTAGAATGCCATTTTTTTTCGAAATTTAAAATTAGAGGCAAAAAAATTTGACACAGGTGGTGCAAAGTTATCCTAATTTAAAATTTTTAACAGATAGACGTCAGATGTTTCGTTTTTCAAATGACAAATACATCTAAATATTTGATAAAAATTTTATTTTATACTTAAAACTATCATTATTATTAAAAGGAACAAAAAGGAACTTTAATCATTTTAAATAGGTAACACAAAAGCAATATAAATTTCACATTTCAGTGTGACGTCCTTCTCGCTCTATACAAACACCCGTCCGTCTATAAACGTCTTTGACAGCATTTTGTAAAAAGCTTGGTCTTATATGGGCACAACACTGTCTTATCGTTTGTTCCAAATGCTCGATATTTCTAAACGGTCGATTCTTATAAACTTTCTGCTTAAGATAACCCCACAGAAAAAAGTCTAGTGGGGTTATGTCAGGCGACCTGGGTGGCCAGTGACATTCTCTATCACGCCCTATAACTCTGTTTTGAAATAATTGGTTTATGCGTTCTTTCACTGCTACAGTTCGATGTATGGGTGCACCATCAAGCTGATACCATAAGTTATGTCTATGGTGTAAGGGCATGTTATCCAAAACTTCGGTAATCTCGTTATCAAGAAAATTCAGGTACCTTTCACCAGTTAAGTTTACTCTAAAGAAGTATGGTCCAATAAGCTCATCTTTCAAAATTCCACACCAAACATTGGTTTTAAAATGATACTGGTCGCGACATTCAATTGTGAAGTTAGGATTTTCTTGGGACCACCATCGGCAATTTTGTGAGCTCACGGTACCATTCGAAGAGAAAGTGGCTTCATCTGTCCATAATATCTTGTATGGAAAAATAATATTCTCCTCATATTGTCCCTAATACCAAAACGAAAAATCAAGTCGGATATCAAAATCGCGTTCTTTTAATGTGTTTATAAACTTGGGTTTATATGCCCGAAATCGATTTTTCTGAAGAATTTTTCTAACGCTTTCCCTCTTGCACCCTGTTGAATCACTTATCTTGGTTACACTAGTTTGACCGTGGTCAATAACAGTTAAACAAACATCAAGTTGTGCTGCTTCATCGTATTTACTTGCCGCGTGAGGTTTCTTAAAATTATTTTGAACAGATCCAGTTTCTCTAAATTTTGACATTATTCTTGAAACAGTGCTATGCTGCAAATTTTTTTCTGGATGCCTCTCATTAAAAATAGCAGATACTTGCCGGTGAAGCATATTCTCTCCACAAATTAAGACAATTTCTATTTTTTCTTGAATGGACAACATTGGTGATAACACTGAAAACCATAACTTGCGAAAATATTCAAATTTATGACATTTCTTTTATTTATTCGGTACTCTAATTCGTTTTTTTTTCCATAGCCTACTTATGAAATTCAAAATTGCCTTGATATTTTATTGTGGATAAAAAGAAAATGTGTCTAAATTTTGAACTAATCTGCTATCTGGGAATTTTATTATAAGTTTTTTAAACTTCTTAGGTGTATGTACCATCAAAAAAATGGAATATCTGACGTCTATCTGTTAAAATTTTTAAATTAGGATAACTTTGCACCACCTGTGTCAAATTTTTTTGCCTCTAATTTTAAATTTCGAAAAAAAATGGCATTCTAGTAAAAAAAAGCTCATATAAACTAAATAAAATATTGAGTATGGTATAAGCAAATAGTTTAATATCCATTAAGCGAACTTACATTAAATAAAAAAAAAGTTAATTAGAAAAAATGGCAAAAAAATCAACTTTGAGCTAGAAAACTGAAACTTTGTATTTAGGCCAAGAATTGTACTAGAAACAACTTTTTCTAATACAATTTTTTGAAATTCGGTAAAACAATGCCATTTTTCAGCATTTTTTGATTAAAATGTAATTTTTGACAGATACCGAATGACAGATGGTGACATTTGATTATATAATTTTTAGTCTAATTTGAAGCAAAAACGATTGCCCAAATTTAATTTTAACTAACCTCATTAATAAAAAAAAGTTCCATATGGTGCGGACTTTAATGGTGACACTGTAGGTGCTCCAAAGAAAAAATACTTAATTTTTTACATAATTTCATTTGGCACATTATTGTCGATAAAAATTCGATTATTATAGTCATAGGTTGAAAGCCCTCTGGCAGCCAATTTATATCGCCGTCAAATAATTTCGTTGACACCCGGTACAATACAGGGTGTTTCAGAAGTACGGTACGTAACTTAAGGGGGTGATTCATTATAATATTCTAAGAGAAAAAGTTAATATGAACATCTGTCCGGAGTTGCCTCGTTTTAAATATACAGGGTGTTAAAGTTTTTAAAAGAAAATAGCTTTTTTATAATCGACATTATTGAAACTTGATACCGTTATTCACAATAATAAGGGGCTTAATTAGCCCTAACTAGATTCAATTTATTAAGTCCGGTGACGTGTCGGGGAGCACCTTAACCAATATTATTGACAAAACAATGTACCTCACTGATTTTGATATTTTTTCCGGATTTACTAATAGTACAACTTTTTTGTTCCCTAAGGGTTTCAGTAACTTGCTTAGTTTTCGAGAGAAAAAATAAAAACCACTTTATTGCATGTACAAAAAAAAATACCAATGTAGATCAAAGTTAATTAAGATACGAGGTAAAGGTAAGTTTTGATGTCTTATTTACCCGTTTTGTCAATAACGAGTCAAAAATTAATAACTTTAATAGCACTGAAATGGTCCAGATGCATTTAAATTTGGCCTAGCAAATGGAAATGGTGAAGAAACTAGGCGAATTTTTTAGGAACGTTAGCCAAACAAAGTACTACCATGTGCCAAAACATTTAGACAGTTCCATGCAAAATTGAGTGAGACTGGAAGTTTTAAACGTAGTACGGAACTTCCTGGCAGACCTACAACAGTAACCATGCCTAAGTTAGAAGAGGCTATACTTCGAAACATAGAGGATGATCCTATTAGGGATCTTCCTTGTCTTCTAAGTCAGGCTTAATGCCTTTAACTTCTATTCAATGATCTGTAGCGTTATGGGCCGAACTTCACATAAAAATTTGGTTTGGGCAATGCCCTAAGTATTGTTGTTTGAGAGTGCGTTAATTTTGCTTAATGTTATCACACTATTTCTTCTCGAAATTGGTTTCCTTGTTTAAAATATTATTATATTTCGTCGAGCCCTCCAGCTCAGTGCCTCTCAACTATAACTGGAGGTAGCCAATTCTTAGGGTACTTATAAGTGGAGCCTGGCGGAGAATGTATGTGTGTTTGTCTAATAAGTGGGTTAGTGGTAATGTCCGTTCGTCTGTAGTAGTTTGTAATAATTTTATTGTAAAATTCTATTAAAGTGGGAATCTCAAAATCTCTATGTAACACCCTATTCACAGCATACCTCGGAGCGTCCGCAATGATTTTTAAAGCTTTGTTCTGAAATATCTGGAATCTGTTATGCTCAGTCCTGCTTATCATGCACCATGTTGGCACACCATAAGTCAGGACCGGCCTGACCAAAGTCTTGTATAAGTTTACTTTAGTTCTATATCCTATTTTACTCTTTTTATTTAAAAGACAGTAAATAGAACCTAGCTGCTTTCCAGCCTTTTTAAGTCGTGTATCGGAATTTTTCTTCCAGTTCAATCTTTGATCAAAAATTAGACCCAGATACTTGACTTCTTGAACCCAATTTACTTGTATGCCGTTCACTTTTAGAAGGGTCTCGGGCCTTCTCACCGTGCTTTTCGAAAAGAAAATGGCTTTCGTCTTGGCGGGATTCAGACGAATCTTCCAGTCCGAAAGCCATTTTTCTAATGATTTAATGTGTCTTTGCAATCTAGACACCACTATCCGCGGTGACTTTGAAACAGAAGTAATTGCAGTATCATCAGCAAACAAAAACAACTCATTAAATCTGTCCCTCGGAATATCATGAACATAAATGTTATACAGCATCGGAGCGAGAGGGGATCCTTGCGAAACTCCCGCCCTGATGTGTTTCGGGTCTGAAATCGCGCCTTCTGACGAAACTACAAAACTTCTGTTCTCCAAGAAGGAGATAATGACTTTAATGAGATAATTGGGGGCACCCAACCTTATTAGTTTTAATATCAGACCACAGTGCCAGACCTTGTCAAATGCTTTCGAAACGTCAAAGAAAACCGCTCCCGTGTGTGCTCTCCTGTTAAATCCTTGTAGTATTCTGGTTGCCAGCCTTGTTGTTTGTCTTACAGTGCAATGTTCTCCCCGAAATCCAAATTGTTCATCAGGGAGAATATTGCGCTCAAAAACGAAATCCTGCAAACGACTAAGAATGATTTTCTCAATGACTTTGGCCAGACTCGATAATAAACTTATCGGCCTATAGCTTACAACCTGTGTAGGATCCTCGTTTTGTTTAAGGATCAAAACAACCTTTGCCTTCTTCCACACACATGGATAGTGGCCTTCTTTGATAATTACCTGTGACAAGTTTACTATGTCCCTAATAATATTATTTGGTAAATTGCGTAGTGCCGCATTTCTAATGCCGTCCAAGCCTGGAGCCTTTCTTATATTTAAATTATTTAAAAGTCCTTCCACCTCCTCCTGAGTGACGACTGATATATTTTGAACTGGATGATCTATTCCTTGATATATTTGTACTGTTCTGGAGATCCTTTCATCTCTCCGTGGGTCATCAGATAGAGGATGATCCTTCAACTAGTGCCAGGAAGGTAGCAATGGAACTTCAAATACGTGCATCAACTGTTTGGAGGGTTTTGTATCTTTATCAACTATACCTATGCCATATTTAACGTGTGAAAGCTCTGCTTCTCCGTGATTTTCAGTCAAGGTTTGATTTTAGAAATTGGTTGCTGCATACAGTTGCACATAGTAACCATTTTTTACCGAAGATTTTACTGATGAGGCCTCTTTTTCAATTTTTGTCAATAATATTCGTTAATGTGCTCCCCGGGACGCCACTGGACTTATTAAATTTAATCTAGTTAGGCCTAATTAAGTCCCTTACCATTATGAATAACAGTACCAAATTTCAATAAAATCGGGAAAAGGATATTCAAAAAAGTTTTTTAAACCTCAACACCCTATACACTGTGGCTCAAATTAAAGGAGTAGATATTTTTCTTCATTTTGCACTGATTTAATTTATTTTTGAAGTGACGATGAACTGAAATCGTCTCAGTAAAATGTGTAATTTTTATCAAGATATTTTTAACAGGGCCGGATTGACAGGTTTTTTTCAACAAACGTGCGCTTATGTTCGTTGCAAACGGAAACTGATTTATTCAAATTTAAGATGCTACGTTTTTTTGGTAGTTTGACTATCGAAAATTCTCCAGTATAGATCTCATGTAAAAGATTTTAAAATTCAAGAAATACAATTTATTTTGTTCAATCTTAATTAACAAATTTAATAATATTAACAATTAATGATATCAAGACTAATCACTTAAAATCGAAAGTAATCTAAATATTTACAGGATAACATTATGAATATGACCACCATGATTTTCTGTCACCGATTTCAGTCGCCTTCGTCATAGGTCAATAGCTGCATTGATTATGTCCTGGTTAAAAGTATTCCAACAGAACTGTAACCTTTCCTTTAGCTCTTCGATGGTGCTAAACCTTTGACCATTGTGAATATTTGCCTTTAATTCCCCATATTGAATAGTCAACAGGGTTTGAGTCTGGAACATTGGGTGGCCACATCTCCGGTTCGATGTAACCGGGGCATTGCTCAGATAAAAACATTCTTGTATTCCGAGAGGTATGGGAAGGAGCACCGTCTTGTTGGAACACGTAATCGTCACAGATTGCTTCAATTTCAGGAAGCAAGTGATGTAAAATTTGTTGTTGATACGCGTCCGAGTTGAGTTTTACTCTGGCATCTACAACAATGAGACTTGACTGCCCCAATTTGGAAACTGCCACAGAGACCATTACGCCAGGTGAAAAGTGACTTCTCTCGATTAAAAGATTTTCCAAAGGGATTTCCCGCACATTTGCGTATACCCGATTATCTTGTGTATTCTTTGGCGGCCTCAAGTAAAACATCTTGTCATCTGAAAACCATATCTTTGCGATATTTTCCCGAAAACGGAATCTTCGTATTGTTCGTATCGATTACATCTTTCTAATCGTTTCTTCTTCACATTAGCATTAAGTTTTTGACAGTAAACCTTTTTAAAGACTTTAAGTTGGCAATCATTTTATATAATTCTTTGAACTGTAGAATGTTGAATTTTTGTTCTTTTCGCTATTTTTCTGGTACCTACAGATTCTTCAGGTCGTACATTTTCTATAATATTTCTTACCATGGTAATATTTCCTTGAGTTCTTGAAGTTTTCTTCCTTCTCCTTCAAACTTTTATTTTTATGGATCCATTATTTTCTCTAAGATGTCTTAAAAACTTTCCAACTGTTCCAACATACCAATTTTTTTCAGAAAACACCCTTAACAATTTTTCATGCACCGTAATTAAGTTTTTGTCGAAAGTATTTCATAAGAATTCGATCCTCTTCACTTAAGACTGCCATTGTGTACGGATTAGATGGTTCAAACGACTTCAAATTTCCAAAATGATAACGGCAATGTAGTACATCAATGAACAAAATAATCTGTATTTCTTAAATTTTAAAATTTTTCACAATGAGACCTATACTGGAGAGTTTTCGATAGTTAAACTACATCATCTGGAATTTAAATAAATTAGTTCAGGTTAGTTTGCAACGAACATAAGCGCACGTTTGTTGAAAAAAACCTGTCAATTCGGCCCCTGTTCAAGATATTTTGATAAAAATTCCACATTTTACTGAGGCGATTTCAGTTCATCATCACTCCAAAAATAAATTAAATCAGTGCAAAATTTAAAAAAAAATCACAGTTAAAAAGTGTACTTCTTTAATTTGAGCCACAGTGTATATCAAAAACACGGCAACTCTGGACACATGTTCATATGAGCTTCTTTTCTTAGAATATCAAAAGGAATCACTCTCTTAAGTTACGTACGGTACTTCTGAAACACCCTGTATATTTGGCAAAAAATAAACAGTCAAAAATTTTACTGGCCATTAAATTACATCTCTGGAATGTCACCCGAATGTCAGGCTCTTATAATATTTGCTGGGAAAGTAGTCTTACAGTGTCTTTATTTAATAAAGAGTTACTGTTTGCGTAATATCAATTAAATGCACAAACAATAAAAATAACTTTTCTCGAAAAACAATATTGTCTTTAAATTTACCAATTCCCTAAATTTCCTGAACAGTAAGAGGATTCACCTGATGTGTTGTCGCTAAAAGCATTTATCCAATAAAAGTATTTATTTTCTTTTGCAGCAAGCTACTCCTGTTTTATCGCTCTATAAGATTTATGTCAGTGTTTTGCGTCGGAATTTGTACGTCCCAGTAGGTATCTTAATATGATTAAATAAAAGTGCTAAAAAAGAAACGGAGAAAGAATCACTCTTCGTGGAGTCCATTTCTTGAAAGCTATCAGATTAAATTAATGAAAGTATCGAAAATCGTGCGTTGGTGTTAAGAATATAAATAGGGCTGTTTTTTATACAGCGACCCGACTTCCGTAAAAAAGAATGTTTCAACCTCAAGAAAAAATTATCTTATCATGTCAGCCGATTAAATCGAGGGAAGAGGTAACATTTGAATATAAGCAGCTGTAAAAAAATTGCAGTTTGTACGCTGAAGGTTGACTGTTGTGTCACCGTCTCAAAGTATATTGATAGTTGTACAGGGTTGTTTACATGTAGCCAGCTTCTACCGAGTATATCATACAGGGTGTCTCTAAAAAGTGCGGAAAAAATGCTGCCACAAATTTTTGAGGCATGAATATGTCGATCTAACCCAACTTACCTCAGACCAAAAGTGGATGGTTTCGGAGATACAGAGTGTCAAACGTTCAATTTGGTTTTAGCTTTTCATAAATATTTTTTTTTAATAATTGGTGTATTGTCACAATATTCAGCTAGGGGCGTCTTGTGGGGTAAAAAATTAAAATCTGCTCTCATTTTTATTGTAAAATTTAGAGGGCGCTACCTGAGATACCTTGCTTACATTTAAAACGAAAAAACTTTTTTGAGGCACCCTGTATTTAACTCTTAAATAAAAATTCTTAGTCTCTAACGTATTTTACCTAAAAAGGGTATACGTGGTAAGAGTTGATTTGAGCAGCCGTTTTTAAGATATCTGATTTAAAAAAAATCACTTCTTGTATGGTCAGGTCTAAACTATTGTAATAATTGAACACAATCTAAAGCGAAGGCACTAAATTAAAACAGTCATTGAAAATAAAAAAAAAACAGTTAAGTATATAAATGTGTTGTTAATTTTATTATCTAGTAAAAACAGGCAATAAGAGATTTATCAACAGCAAGAATTTAATTTAATACAATTTTAAAAAAATACTTTTAACAAATGTTCAAAATTACCTCTTTGGAGCATTTGGTCATCATTTCTCACCGTCATGCATAAACCACATTCCTCTTCGAAGTTCCAAGAGCAGGGGATCTAATAAGTTTGGCAATTCGTTTCGCAGACGTCCCAAATAATTTTCGCCATTTAGATGACAGGACCGATTATGAAAGTATCTATGATTTCTGCCCGCACATTGATCTTAAACCCATGCTGATAATAAGTTACTTTAATCGCATGAGGATTTTCTTCAGCATAGACATATTCATTGTGCAGATTAGTTATGCTACTCTGCGTAAAACAGGCTTCAACTGTGAATAAGATTTATCGTGTAAAGTTCCTATCTTGATTTCTGTGTTCTTGGATAAATCGGCAGAAAGCTAGGCGTGGTTTAAAATCATGGGATAAAAGATCTTGTGCCCGTTGAATATAAAGTGGGTGCAGTAGTTGTTCTCTAGTCACCCTATCAACAGTATCTTTGCATACCCTTAGCTCTAAGCCTAATCGTCTGCTGCTGAGTTTAGAATTTTCTTCAATCCGATTTAGAATATCTTCCTCAACCTCTGGAGCTTTTACCGTACGTGCGCGACCATAATTAATAGAAACAGGTGCAAACTTACCAGTTTCACGAAGACGTCTTTCAACTGCCTCGCAGGTTTTATGGTTTGATAAGCGACGATTCAGAAGTCTTTTACTGTATACTCTGCAAGATTATAAACCATTTGATTGGCAATATCCAAAAACCAATAACATATCCGTCATTTCTTCGTTGGTATACTGTACGGCCAGAACGAAAAGAAATTTGAAAATTGTTTGACAATTCAAATGTATGCTTGAATTATTTTTTAGATTCGAATTAACACCAGTCAGTTGTTAGTGACAGTTGTTGTAATTTAACGCCTTCGCTTCAAATTGTGTTCAATTATTACAATAATTTAGACCCGGGCCATACACGAGGTGAATTTTTTAAATCCAGATGCCGCAAAACGGCTGCTTAAATCAACTCTTGCTATACGAATACCTTTTATAGGTAAACGACGCTCGAGAATAACATTTTTTTTTTTAAAGTTAAATACAGAGTGGCTCAAAAAAGTTATTTCGTTTTAAAGGTGTGCAAGGTACCGCAGGGGGCGCCCTCTAAATTTTACAATAAAAATTAGAGGAAATTTTAATTTTTCACCCCACAAACCCCCCTCCCCTCCCCTAGCCGAATATTGTGACAATACACCAATTATTAAGAAAACTAAAATCAAATTGAACTTTTGACATTCTGTATCGCCGAAATCATACACTTTTGGACTTAAATAAGTTGGGTTAAATCGTCGTATTTAAGTCTCTCAAGTTTGTGGTAGCATAAGTATAGCAAGTATAAGATAAAAAAAAAACCTTGACCCATAAACTGTTCCGATATAAAACAAATACACATTGAAAAGTTAGTTAACAATACAAACTTGGTGAATTTTAAATATAACACCCAGTATATTTTAGAATTAAATATTTTTTTTTTCTGATTTCCAAAATATACAGGGTCGTTGGTATGCATGGAAACGGTCGATTATTTCCTAAAATAAAACAGCTAGCAAAAAATAATTAAGACAAAAGTTTTAGGGTTTTTTAAAGCATATAAGAATTTTAAAAGAATAAGTATACAGGATGAGTCAGAAAGCCGTAGAAAAACAAAGTTACCTTTTTTTAAATGGAACACCCTCTGTCTTAGAATATTTTTGGATTTAGCATTAAATTACAATTATTTTTTAACAAATACATTATATAAATTAGGAAAGGGCTGAGTGCACCATCAAAGATTAAGAAAGAATTTCTTTAATTTTGTACTTAGTGCAAGTTTATTGAATAAATCCGTAGAGCGCTTTCGGCAGTTACGCCATCATCAGTACTACTTTGTCAAAATATAACAAACCACAAAACACAACATACTTACAAGTATATGTAAAAAACTTAACACATTAAAATTTTTGGGGCCTAAAGGCCGATGTAAATTACATGATGATTTTAACACTTTTAAAAACGTCCATTTTACTAAAGGGAACTAACCTTGATGATGCAAAAAACATGTACCACGCATGCTATTGTATATAGCATGCGTGGTACATGTTTTTTGCATCATCAAGGTTAGTTCCCTTTAGTAAAATGGACGTTTTTAAAAGTGTTAAAATCATCATGTAATTTACATCGGCCTTTAGGCCCCAAAAATTTTAATGTCTTAAGTTTTTTACATATACTTGTATGTTGTGTTTTGTGGTTTGTTATATTTTGACAAAGTAGTACTGATGATGGCGTAACTGCCGAAAGCGCTCTACGGATTTATTCAATAAACTTGCACTAAGTACAAAATTAAAGAAATTCTTTCTTAAATACATTATAAGTCTAAACCTAATAGTTTCCGAGATATCGACTATTGAAAAATTACATTTTTGAACTTTGACAGCCTCTAGCTTTCTAACGGTACGTCTTAGAGTAAAACGGCTTACATATTCCTGTTTTAGTTTTTTGTTATCTTCCTACTGGTGTTAACTTCCGGTTAAACCGGATGTAACTCAAAAGCCGGAAATATAGTACTTCCGGTTTAACCGGAAGTTGATACATTTAAGAAGGCAATAAAAAAGTAAGATAGGGACATGGAAGCCATTTTGCTCTATGACATAACATTAGAAAGCTAGAATGTGTCAAAATTCAAAAATGTAATTTTTCAAAAGTCGATATCTTGGAAACTATTAGGTTTAGACTTATAATAAACTTATTAAAAAATAATTGTAATTTTATGTAGAATCCAAAAATATTCTAAGAAACAGGGTGTTCCATTAAAAAAAAGTAACTTTGTTTCTCTACGGATTTTCGACTCATCCTGTATATATTTTTTTTTATTCTAATAGACTTCAATAAACTTTAAAACTTTTGTCTTAAATATTTTTTGCTAGCTGTTATACTTTAAGAAATAATGGACCGTTTCCATACATACCAACGACCCTGTATAATATGTTGATTTGTTGATGTTTGATTCAGTCGTTTTTTATATATTTTAATTTTTTTTTATGGAAATAGTCCATCTCACAGTGGAGTGAAATTTTATTTATGGAATAAAACTCAAAATCTGCTCCACTAATTTAATAAAATAAAATTATATGCCCATACATGTTTCGAAGGCATAAACCTTCATCCTCAGTGGGTTAATATTAAGATGTAAGAATATTATGAAGAGACCAATGACATTGTTAAATTATTAAAACTTAAAGGAGAAAGAAAAATACAATTGGCAATGTGACAGCAACACAGGCATCATCACTAAGAGTTTAATTATAGGAAGAAAAGATTTTTATATAATTTCATATTTCCATTTAATATTAATCTTGAAATTATATAAAAATCTTTTCTTCCTATAATTAAACTCTTAGTGATGATGCCTGTGTTGCTTTCACATTGCCAATTGTATTTTTCTTTCTCCTTTCAGTTTTAATAATTTAACAATGTCATTGGTCTCTTCATAATATTCTTACATCTTAATATTAACCCACTGAGGATGAAGGTTTATGCCTTCGAAACATGTATGGGCATATAATTTTATTTTATTAAATTAGTGGAGCAGACTTTGAGTTTTATTCCATAAATTTTAATTTTTTGTAAACTGGATTATGTTTAAGTACTGTTTTACCAAGTCGCAGCTGCCACGAATAAACAAACGTTATATTATATTAAAATGGGTTACACAGAAGGAAAAGCTCGAAATAATTCGTTTATTCTGTAAAAATAATAATAATCTGTCTGGTTCAAGCCTAGACTTAGTATAGTTCGACGCACAAGTCTGCAGCTACGAAAGGAGTTTAAAATAAACATTGCTGCCGTAATACTCTGTTAAAATTTGCACAAAATATTAATTTCTATGTAATTCAAATATGTTACATAAAAAAATTAGACGTATGCATATCCCTGTATAATGTATACACCCTGTAACGTATATCCCGTTTACTTTTCCCATAACATAGCAAATTATATTCGCTTAATATGATTTATTATATTCTCAAAGTTACGAAGATAATATTGAAGAAATATGAATTAATCGTTTATTTTGATAAATTTTGCAACCCACGTCTAATACAGCGCCGATTCCTGGGCCACAAATTATCACCTGGGCCTTGGCAATGGTTTCCTGAATCGGCCGCTGCCTCTTTTTCTTGTGCTCTCCATCACAAAATATTAAAAAATATCAAACATGTGCTCACCGGATCAAAAAATAAATGTATTTACATTCACTTATAATGCGCATATACAGGGTGTGTTAATGAATGTCACGTAAATATTTAAAGCAGAGATAGTGCTTGTCAAAATGGGAAAAAATACTTATAAACATGTGGTCAAAAAGGCTTTATTTTTGATATACGCTTTAATTTTTTTCTAGATTTTTTCGCTTTCTCGCACATTTTCCGAGATATATATTTTAAATTGGGTACACTTAATAATTTTTGAAACCTCTACAATAAAATGTGTAAATTGTCAGAGGCATTGGGCTACAAACATTTTCACTCTCCTGAACTTTTTTCTGAGATACCGTGTATTAATATTGATAATATCGTATTCTTGCCCTCTGTTCTTTTTTCATCCTTTTTGGTTTCTCACCTTTTTATAGTATCTGTCATCGTTTTCTAGTTAATGGTGGAAATAGCCGATACAAATCAAGAATTATCCAAGTAACAAACAAAAAAAAAGTAGTGGTCTGGGACAGCTCAAATTTTATTTTCCGTTTCTCAATTTCTTTCTCAATTTCTTTCACGTTTAGTGTGCACTTTGTTAATAATTGTTGTTTTCGAACTTAGTTTGAGCTATTTAATGATGGTTGAGTTCACAAATCAAGAATATGCGGACATGCATTTTATTCATGGTCTTGCGAATGGTAATTCCTTTGATCTGAACGACTCGATCGGCAGGATTATTCAAATCGAAGACACAAACTTTTGCACAGTACACATTCGACTGTGAAAAATGGAACTTTAAAGAAATCCACTCATTTAGCAGGGGCACCCCTCGCACTGTAAGACCGGTCGAAATTGAGGATGCAGTCCTCAGTGCTGTAGAGGACGAGCCAGGTACAAGTAAGAAAAGAATTGCGGAACTTTCAACATATCATCTGTTCTAATTTGGAGAATATTGATGAATATTTGATGTATCCTTACCATATCCAGAGTGTCCAAGCTCTTCTTCCACGCAATCTTCCAACCCGATTAAATTATTGCCAGTTAGTTTCGAGGATTCTTAAAATTTTGCACCGAATCCCAATTTTGAGAAAAAACTGCCATTGGTTGTTGCAGCAATGGGACTAAAGGAAAATTCCAATAAACCCAGCGAACAGCCCTCGTTGGACCATCTCGAACTGAGTTGTCAGAGTCTGCTCATGGGAACGCAATATGGATGATGGATGAGCAATACTCTAAGGATGGTCAGATAAAGGTTAGATAGGCTTTAAAGTTCTAGAGGCTCGACTTGCCTTTTTTAAGTTGCGCGTCACAAAATTGAACACCCTGAAACCATTAGCTACCGTTTTGTTCACATGTTCAGACCAATTCAAGGAAGAAGTAAGATATACTATATGTGTAAGGTATATTCATTACTGAGAGTACGTATAGTTATGGTGAGAACGTTTTTTACCTAGTCCTATCTGTAAATTTTCATTCTTCAGCACTCGAAAAATGCCATCAGAAATTTTAATTTTTACCTAGATAGGAATCTTCAAGCGATAGCTGAAAGTTATTTCCAGTATCAGTTTACAGTAAATGTGTGGAATGGTATTAGTAGTCTATTTGGTGGGGCCATATTTCCTGCTAAGAAGATTAAACGGGCAATGTTATCGTCAATTTTTAGAAGTGGAACTCCCGGTCCTCTTAGAAGAGGTACCATTTGAACTAAGCAACCAATTGTAGGTTATGCATGATCGTTGGCGGTACATTTGGTGATAAGGGAGTTTTAAATCAACACTACAACCGTTGGATAGGTAGAGGTGGACCTCCTCTAGGTCCCACGATTTAAATTGTCTAGATTATTTTTTCTGGGGACATTTAAAATCTTTGGTATATGAGACTCCTATCCAGATAGAGGAAGATTTGAAAAACAAAAGTGGAGCTTCATAATTCGCAATACTCCTGGGATATTCGAGGAAGTTCACCAGTCTGAGACGAAGAGTTGATTCCTGCATATTAGCAAGAGGAGGTCATTTTCAGCAGCTCTTATAATTTTTTTAGTTTATCGTCTAACGTCAGAATTAAGGCGGCGTACAACATTGTACTATTTTCAGGAAAATCTGACAACATCGACAAATCTGTCCTTTCAAAAATTAAGATGAGAAAAACTACACATTAGGATTGGATAAGAAGTAGCACACGTGTTCATTTTTTTTATTTACAGAATTACAGGACGTGTCTTAAATTTGCAATATTTTTGTTTGTTTCCAAACTAAAAAAAAAATGAACCAGGAAACGATGATACATACGATAAGAATGTATGGGACTAAAAAAATAATAAGCAAAGAACTAAAAGTCAAAATATGATATCAGAATTTATAAAGGGTATCCCAAAAAGAAGATCAGGAGTGTGAAAGTGTTGGCAGCGCAAAAAATGTAATGCTCTGTATGCTGCGTCTGACAATTTAGACATTATAGTGCAGAGATTCCAAAAAGTATGGGATATTTCTTCAAAATAAAAGTATATACATATATATTGTTAATTTATTTTTATTCATTATGTTTTTTTTTTATAAAATACAAAAGCAATATAAAATATGCTGTTGTTTTTTAAATTTATTTTTGGTGGATAGTAACTATACCTACTTTAGTAAATATACCAAAGCAAGAAATAAATTTTATTCAATAATATAATATAAATACAATAAAATATCTAACAAACACCTAAAAACGTCCCATGTTCAAGGCGGGATTCGAACCCGGGACGTCTCGATTGCCGGGCGAAATCTCTACCACCCGACCATGGAGGTCGACTAGAACTGCCTTCAGACTTGATACCTACTGCGCCGTTTGGAAATTGAGATTTTATTTCGACTCATCGATGTTTATTTTAAACATCGATGTTATCAAGAAAACATCAAAACTAAAACATCGATGTTAATATTTCTTTAAAGTAACACATTATAAGAGATACATGCATATAAAGACTAATAATATTTTAAGCAGAACTCCCTTCACCACTACCCGCAGGGTTTGCAACTGTTGCCAAACCACTGAGGCAACACTCCTTGTCCATACACCCTTCCAAACTTACATTAAGGGGTGTTTTTGAGCTAAACTAACCATGGGTTTTTATTGACCGTACCAAAATATCCGCCCTAACTAACCTACCTACTAAAATCAATTCCTGATGTCTATTTATATTACAGACTAGAAATTAACATCCAAGCTGAGAATCGAAATTGTGTGACAATCGTGGAATATTAAGCAGTAGGTTTGAGTACAAAATGGCTATTATATGTGACAATGGCGCGAGACAGTGGCGTAACTACCGGTGTTCCATGTGCTCCAGGAACACAGGCCCCCCAGCTTTGGGGGCCCCGAAGAGGTCCCCAAAAGTCGGGGACCTGGGAAATTTTAGAGAGCTGCACAAATTTTTGTGATCAGCGCCTTTTTGAAAACAATGAATTCTGCTGCGCAAATTCTTGATTTCATACTCCTAAAAAATTATTTCTCGAGCAGTAGTTTTTCTGAAATCGTTACAGCCTGCTGTCTGTCTTTGACCATCCCAGTTACCGTCGCAAAAGCAGAAAGATCATTTTCGAAATTAAAGATAATAAAAAATTATCTTCGCAATACGATGGGACAAGAAAGATTGAGCTCGCTGGTTCTAATTTCAATCGAGAATAATAACGCGAAAAATATGGATGTAGAAAACTTGGTGACAGCATTTGCAAATGCAAAAACTCGAAAAAAATCTTTTTAATTGTAATCAAGTATGTAATGTGACTGTCGGCTGTAAATAAACTCATGTTCTACGCTCAAAAATGTTTTTTTTTATAAATAAGGGGGGCCCTTTTCTGGCCGAACACAAGTTTTCTCAACGTAGTTACGCCACTGGGCGCGAGATGTGAACATACTTTTATCGTCTTTACTAAAAATCAGCTCTTTTATAAAATTTGTATTTCTTCTCACAGAAAATGAAACCAAAAACAGCAACATGTAGGCATTGACAAACCCTATGATTCTGCTAATTTTGGAAATATCATTAAACTTATTCTTAAACACGTTTTTAATCTGCAGACACGACTAACCACCGAAAATTACATTAAGGTTTCAGCATAAAATAAGTATGTAGTAGTAGGCACTGATAAACCCTATGATACTACTAGTTCTAGAAACATCTTTAAACTAATTATTAAACACGTTTTTAAGCTGCAAACACGACTATCAACCAAAAATTACATTTAAGTTTGAGCATAAAATAACTAATTAAAGCTCCAAAATCCCCGAGTCCGTCCGCACATAGTTGCCTCCGCCTTTCAGCGTAAAACGTGCGATCGCTGTAAGTTTCGCATTGAAATCCGCAAGAGGTCGGTAGCCGACGGCCGTATTTTGAAAACGGAGGGAAAATGATTTAGACAAACTTAATTTTTGTTTTTTTTTAATTTGTTTAGTTTGGTTGTAAAGAAAATGGTAATAGCCATGCCAATGCGGAACGTTTTTTAAATTTTTTTATTAGTTTATGAAAAAAAAACTGGGTACGTCGGCCCTAGGTCGTCTAAAAAAAAAGTGACAACGCATCGGCGTATATTAATATTTACCTATGTACCATTCCAAATTTGAAATCCATTGGACTATAAATAAACTCACAATTCATTTTCTGCTATGTACCGTCCACAACCGTAGCCCTTAACATGTACACTACTGTATTGACTAAACAAAATTTTAAATAAGACTTCGAGCTTTTTGTTCTAGAAAAACTTCCTCTTATCGCTCTGCCAGCAGTATGTTGCGCAGGAAGCGATTTACAATGGTCTTGAATCATTGGAGCTTATGCTCGTTGAGGAATACGACCTCAAAAGAGGCCGTTCCTGAACAATAATGTTTTTTTAAAATTGCGAGGAACACTAAGCCCCGCGTACGGGTGAGCTGCAGTGGTTCGTCGTGTATTTCTACCATGTATCGCTCTGGATGAAATATAAGTATCTTGGAGAATGATGGATGCTTCTTTCATATTGTACTCAAGTAAAAAATTCACAAGATAATAAAATCAATTTAATAAACAAAAGAAATACGACATGTTTGGCAGGGACTCGAGATTTCGCACAACATTGTATCGCATAAGAGACGATATTTTTTTAAAAGCGACAAAAGGAGTCAGAAAGTGGCGTGGGCCTTTTCGCTCATTCTTTTTATTTCCAACTCTCTTCCAATTTCCGCCCGGGAATATTAGCCAGCGTGTCATGATAATATTCTTCTCTTTTATCTTTCACCTTCTCGCCTGTTATTTTTATATTTTAACGACATTTAGATGAAATCAAAAGATACACGTCTTTCACGTCCACATTATCACATTTGATAACTGTTATGCGTTTATCTAAAGAAGTATATTTATAATTAAAAAGTCTAGAAATGACGAAAACTGTTATCGCTACGAAATATACCAAAGAGGTAACGAGAAATAGATATATTTTATCAAAAATTAGTGACAAGTTTTGCGGAGCGTTTGAGCTTGCGTTGCGTCAGCATAATTAAAGTGGGATTTTTCGTGGCTTAAAAATTTTACGGTAGAACTTGACCATACCCTTAAAGAATGTCATGTTATCTCAATAGTAAATAAATAATACACCATAGTATTAATTAACTTTTAACTTTTATTACACTCTATTTCTGCACCCTTTTTTTGTTTGTTGGAGTTCTTTTAAACTTTCCATTTGATTTTAGCAATAGTTTTGATTTTAAATACTAATATTTGGCTATACGTATTTAATGTCATTATTTTCTTTAAATTAACCTCACTGCAATAATCACGTTGCAGTAGTTAACACGGTTGTGGTCAGCACAAGTTATATTCAATTCTTTTAAAACCTACCCTTCCTTTAAACAACTTTTCTTAAAAAATGAAAAAACCTTATTCTTTTTCAAAAATATGGGGCATAGCCCCCATATCTACATGTTATTTAATAATAATAATTATTCTTCAAGAATTAACATTTCTTAATCTTCATATAAAAAAAATCCAAGAAACTTTTATAAAAAACCTTTTCTCCTCCAATAGTGCTAAAACTGAATTTATTATCTTTCATTCATAATGTTTTCACATTTATAATTAAAATTTCACATATATTTAAATCGTAATGCAATTAACATGTTAACATAATTAATGTGACTAATTAGTACACTAGGTCTTCAACTTTACATTCCTCATCCTGTTAAGTTGTACTCATTAATTTAAGACAACTTACATTAACAGTTTCACTCAACTCGATGTTACGTAAGTCCCACTTAAGCTCTTATTTATTATTTATTGGTGGTTCCTAACTTGGTACTATCCTGTTCAGTATCCTCTGAGGATGAACGCTTAAGCGTTCGAAACATGTAGGGAACTATTGATTTGTTTTAACACTTGTTGAATTTTGGAGGAAGACTGCGTTGTTATATTTACCATTTTATGTTCTTATCTGATTTTCATTTGTTTTCAAGTTATAGCTTAACAACAACTATACAAAATTTCATGTATTAACATTTTCTTCTTCGTCTACGAAGAGCGCCTGTTTCTCTCCTATACTAGATTATATTCTTCAAGTAATTAGAAAATTCGATATAATTTTTAGTTGAATAGACACATTCAAAGCCTTTCTGAGGACGCCATTCAGCCAGGAAGTAATTTTAAAGCATGGAGAATTATTGACAAAAGGAAACTACTGGTCTTATAGGCACGTCAGCTTTATGCACGTATAGGTAGCGCAGTATAATTACAGGAGTGTCTGGATTTATTTGGATGTACCGAAGTATTTTAGAGCAGTCAGTTTTATCTAGAATGTATTTAACTTTAGTAAAATATGCATTAGTTTACATGATCTACATTAGTTCAAGACTTTGAAAGATATTACTGATATATTTATACATGTCCCTGTAGCCCGAAAAATGGAACAATCTAGGATTAACGCCTAAAACCTAGGATTTACTAGAAACTAGTTGTAAAATGTTAAAACTAGTCATATTATTTCCAATTTCGAGTTTCTAGTCTTTTTACAAATAATGTCAATTTTCCTTAACCAAAATGCATTTTAATTTTTCGCATTTTTACTTTAGTATGACCGATGTAATCACGAAATCGACTGTGGGGGTTTGCGGGTGATAATACTAACAAACCACCTCTATGTTGCGAGCGAAACGTCTTTTCGGGTTTACTTTTCACTCAGATCTGTGGCCCCGCATCCGCCGTAGAACGGGCGGTACCCAGAGCTCTTAAAGGCAACAATACACGTGGAGATGTCCTAAAATTAAAGTTGAGTATAGACCGCTGTTTCATTATGAAATATGGAAAATAAATGAAGATATAAAAGCTAATTAAATTATTAATAAATTGCTAATTATAAAACAAAAACATTAACTTGGACGACACACGCCATCCAGTGCATTAACTACTAACTGTAGAATACTTTCAGCAGTGAAAACAAAGGAACAACAGTCCGAATTGAGGCAATGCAAAATAATCCATCCGATTCACTACAACCTTTACAAGAACGCAAAACCCTTTCTAGTTTTCACTATTAATTTTTCGAACAGAATAACCTTCAAGATTTTTGTTCATTTTTTGCGTAGAAATATGTATGTATAATAAAACAAAATAAACAATACTGAAAGATGACAAAGAATAAAAGGCCTATCGGCGAAATTATAATAATGCTTTTATGGTGTAGGTATATATTTATAATTTTTATATCTTTACGATGGTCATTGTCACGAAAACAAGAATTTGAAACAAGAAAAATTGAAACACTAATTATAAAAACAAAAAATTATTATTATTGCTATAGGCATCCTTATTATTATTATTATTATTACCATATTTAACTTCGGGCTCCTTCCATTAACTCCTGTGTACGCCACTGTATAAGGATATGCTCTTTAAACTAATAATTGTATCGATATTTTACAATATCAAGCATCTCTAATAATCTAATATGTATTGATAACTATTTGGTTGCCTAACCACAAGAAATCACCTTTCAGGTTATTCATGTTTATGAATTCATGTTGTAGAATCAAAAAATCAAGTTACCTGCGTTCAAATAGATTCTTGAAGATCGGTCAATAATGAATTTTAATGCCTTATTATTGACCATGGTCAATAATAACTTATAAGGTAGAGAAAAACGATTTCTAACGTTAATAATCGGTCAATAATGGCGATGTTATAGGTTAGTAGTGGAAAAAATATATTTTTTTCTGTTTGGGAATCATAAAGTCTTCATTATGGGTTTCAACTGGGTTGCATAAGCAATCATTGTAAACACGCATTTTTTATTTTCTCCCTGTTGGTAACAACACAACATGACTGTTTTTTCATGGCAAACCTCCTTTTTTGTTTTAAGAAATAATTCGGTAGTGGTAAACTTAAATTATCTGTTTTATATCTATGGATGGGACTATCTTTAGAAGTGAGACATATTTTATAAAAAATTTCAATTACAAGAAATTAAATAAATTATTTAAATTTAAATGTTGTTTTACTGGTTGTATAATACAGAATATACGTAGATATATCTTTACTAGGATCACGCTCACGCTGCTTCACATACATCCACAAACAACATAACCTAGAAAATGTGCGACTGTGGTTTACGTATATTCATTTATTTAAAGCACAAAACAGTAAAATATTAGTGTATTAAAACAATAGTGGGACGAAAGTTAAATATTGCTTATTTAGTTTATTTAGTTACAATTATAAATACTGTGGTATTTTCCTCAATTTTATTTCTCTAAAGAAACAAACTTGGGAAGAGATGAGTGATAATTGTAAATATTTACTGTTACTGTTGAATGTTCGGTGGCGTTAATGGTTATCCCTGGAATATTCTGGGTAGACACAATATTTTGTGTGAGACCTTGCTCATTTATAATTAATCTAGTCGTTCCACTTGACGTTACAGATGCTGTAGCTGTGGTATTTTGGGTATTTGCACATGATAAGCAAGGTGGAGATACACCGTGTGAAGATTGTGTAGACAAAATATTTGCAACTTCAACCTTGCTTTTCATCGAAGTTTCAATGTAACTTTCGGCTACTGCTCACTATTTGCTAAGTGTGTAACACTGGATCGTCTAAAACAATGGCCTGTAAATAACTCGGGATTTGGTAATTTTAAGTAAGAAGCAATAACAAAAAGAGCTTTGCCAATTGTGCTAAGGCCAATAGGAGTGTTAATGCGGTGTCCACTTCTATAAGTCAAGAAAAATCTCCGACTTGTCACGTGATTTAGTCTGAGACTAAAATAATGTGTTACCATTTGTACCCAGTCACTATTTGTAATTATAAACTGCCTGGTTATGTAATTTTTAGTTTTGGGCACATGTACAATGATTATATCGTCTCTAAATTCAATATCATCTACTGACATATTTGTAATTTCTTCTCTGCGGCAGGCACCATTATAAGAATAACCTAAAATTTATATTCAAGATCAACTACATTTATTACGGGTAATTTTTTTTTGTCGGTACCTATTGTATTTTTGTTTGAGATAAACGTATATTGTTGCTAATGCTGAGAAAGTTATTTTAAAGCAAGAATTTTATGAATCATTCCAATATTGTTAACTACATTCTTATTTAATGCAATACTTACTTTGATTGCTAGATATATTTTATCATTAGCTTATCCAATGAAGCGATTAATTTGCTCAATCTCTAAAATTTTCGATTTTTTTGGCGTGTAACCCTCCGAACGCCTTTTTAAATATGCCTGTAATTTTTTATATTTCGATATAACAATATTTCTATATATATTTAAACAACTTCTTAACATTGAGTATTTGGACCACATTGATGAAGCCTTTTTAATTTTATTTTATTTGATGGAAAATGCTATCAGGACATTTTCTAAAATATCTTTTACACTATTTTGCTCACACCATAGCTCAAAATCTGCATATGCTTTTTAAAAGACATTGCGAGATTTTCCGCGACGTAGTTCTGGTGAGGTATGCCTTCCGTCTTGGCACATTTTTATTTGTTTTTACTACTAAATTATTAAATAATATTTAATGATTCAATGCAGCAAGAAATGACAATTTATTAAAAATATGTATTACTTTTTAAATAATGGCGGCTGCTGTGCCCAATTGTTTTTTTCTGTAACATAGTGGTGCCAACCTCAAAAAAAAATAGAAATTTTGACTGGAAATTATTAACTATAATTTTTTTTTAATTTCCTTAAAAATGACCCGAATAGAAAAATGTATTATAAAATATTCGTTTCATAAGACATTTTAGAGCACTTGTCTCATTAAGACACTCCCCGCTAGGCTGCTCGGGTCCTAAGCAGACGCGTGCTCTAAAACTGTGTCTTCTGAAACTTATGTTTTAATATACTATAAACTAAGTTCAAACCAAAAAACACCCATCGCTTAAAGCAATTTGCCCGATTAATCGATTTTGCAGCTGTCAACATAATGTCAATGAATGAATGGAATCTGTCACCAGCATTTATTTTAACGAAGTGAAACACACAATGAAATTTAGTATTCAATTGACATTTCTAGCAGGCAAACAAAATTGCAACCAATTACGTGGATATATTCGAAATGTCAATTTAAAACAAAATTTCTGTATAGATTCTAGTTGAATTGTGAAAATCAGAACTAAACGTGTAAAGTTTATTTTCAATTTTTATTTGCTGAGGTAGTATGACTACCAGCTCTGCCAGTTTTGATGTAAATTTTTGCTGAAATTCAGTTTGTTCAATGCAGTGTACAGATTGTCCATTCCACGGTTTCACGAATATCACGACCCTGTCAAAAAACAAATTTCATACAGCTCATATTATTACTATACAGGGTGACCGCCAAGGTATGCGAGATACTTCGTACCTATATTAATTATTTAACTAATTTGAAGCAAGCATGATTCTACTCACTTTTCTCTTGTTGTGACTAAAAGGGCTATTTAATTAAACAATTAGCAACTTTGCTGGTACTAGAAAAAAATCGTTGATTGCCAGTTCGTTAAGTGTTGTGATTGACACTTGGCCATTTTTTATTTTTTGCGTCGTTTGTGATAAAATCGTGCCTCTAATTTATTCACATGAAGTAAACGGGCATACGATTTTGATGTATGGATATTGCAACGGTAGTTCCACCGCCTCTGGTAGGGAATATCAACGACGATACCCAAACCGCCGTCTTCGAGACAAGCAATCGTTCAGTAGAACCTTCACAACTCTTCGATTAACAGGTGCGTTTACTAAACTGACTTGTGAACGAGAACTTATCCGAGGAGACAATGCTGCAGAAGTGCTCGAGCTTGTTGAAAATGATCCTGGTACTAGTACGAGAAGAGTTTCTGTACTTACTGGACTAAGTAGGATGACTATGTAAGACACTTTGCAAGAAAACGGATTGCATCCCTGTCGTCACCAACCGGTACAGGAACTTCTCCCTATGGATCTTTCCCAAAGAGCTCGTCTTTGTGAATGGTAGAGAATCCATATTTGTGACGAAGCTACATTTACAAGAGATGGAATCACTCATTTCCACAACGAACATGTGTAGGAAATCAAAAACCCGCACACTATTCGAGAGACCCATTTCCAGAGAATATTATCCGTAAAAATTTGGGCTGGAACAATTAATAATGACGTTATCGGATCACATTTCTTTGACGGAAATTGAAACAGCGAAATGTATCGGGTTCTTATGGAACACGATCTACCTCTACTACTTGAGGACATTTCTCTTCAAATCGGAAGAGCGATGTTCTTTTTACATTATGGTGCTTCGGCCCATTATGGAGGAGATGTCACTAATTTCCTTAATGAACAAGTATCCAAATAGATGGACGAGTCGTGGTCCCCTTGCTTGGCCACCGCGATCTCCGGACCCATTAGACTTTTTCATGTGGTGACATGTAAACACGCTTACCTTATCAATGGGAAAGCCTTATAACAGGGACCAACTCACCCAGAGTATTCATGCAGCGTTTCATGAAGTGAATAACAGTATGAAAAACTACAACTGGGAACAAGAATTCCGACGAAGGATTGAGTTATGCCTTGCACAAGGCGGTGGTCACATTGGGCAGCTTTAACAATTGCATTGTCATTACGCTTTTATTAAAATAAACCACATTTTATACTAAGCCCTTTAGTAATTTAGTTCAACTTCAAGCACCGATATTTCAAGAACCGTTAGTAATTCGGGAAAAGCAAATTAAATAATTCTTGCTTAAAATTAGTCATATAACTCATATACGAAGTATCTCGCATACCTCGGCGGCGGCCTCCCTGTCAGAACCCATCCCTTGCTAATGAGGATACACCTCAGAAATATTGAAGCTCCCCGAGAGGAAGAACCTCACTTAAGTGTCCAACCCAGCTATAAAACTCAAAAGAGAGCAAGCATCAGTACCCTTTCCAGTTAAGATTATTTTGATCTCTATCAAGTTTGAACGGTGATGTTCTTATTACTACTCAGCAGCGGGACTCCGTGGCAAATCGAATTCTACCCCTGGCTTTCTATTGTCGAATTCTATTTAGAAAGCGATAGTCGCGTTCAATGGCACTCTGTGTCCCAGTCGACTATTCTTCGGGCATTTTCGGAACTGTACTATTCAAACGAAAAACATTGATTTGAATTCTTGGTGATTTCTAGTTACTTTTTGTTTTCTTTTTTATTGTTGTTGTAGCTCTGACTCTGGCTTACAAATTGCAATTTTAATTGTTGTTACAGCTTTGTTTGAACTTTTTTCTTTATTTTGTATAAACTTTTTTAATTATTTAAAACATGATGCCCATAAATGCTGCCAATGTATTAGCAGCTGAAGAGGAGGAGAGGCTAGAAGATATTCGAGTGGAGAACATGGAAAGGAGGCATATGAGGGGAGAAAGTGACCCATTCATGATTGAAGACTTGAGATTTATGGAATTATTTCGATTAAATAAAGATATGGCCCAATATGTGTTAAATGGAATTTTACCACATTTAAATCTAGGCAATAACCCTGTGACCATTCCTGCACACATACAGTTTTTTGGGACCCTTAGTTTTTATGCCACAGGCACTTATCAGAGAGTATTAGGCCAAAGTTATAATATCTCTATTGCCCAGCAGAGTATGTCTAGGGCTATTGAAGAAATAACCATGGCGATTCACAATACTTTTTCAGAGCAATGGGTACGGTTTCCTAGAACACGACAGGAAAAAAATTATATTAAGGGTAGATTTATGGAGGAAAGAAATTTTCCTGGAGTAATTGGCGCTGTGGATTGTACCCATGTGGAAATTCTCAGACCAGTAATTGAGGAACATAATTATATGAATAGAAAGGGGTACCATTCAAAGAATATTCAGATCGTAAGTTGCTTTTTTAAAACTAATTACATTTCATTAACATAATAGCTATTCCTATATTTTTGTAGGTGTGTGACTATGATTTAAAAATTCTTAACATAAATGCTCGATATGCAGGGGCAACACATGATTCGTACATATGGAGGAATTCAGCGGTGCGTGCAAATTTGGAAGTTTCATATCAGAGAGGCGAGTAATTTACGAAAGTAGTTTTGGTTCTTGATTATTGCTATATATATATTTTTTTTAGGACATAGAAATTCATGGCTTTTAGGAGATTCTGGGTACCCTCAGGAACCATGGTTAATGACACCAATAATAAATGCCGTGCCAGGATCTGCAGAAAGCAGATACACCGAAGCTCACATCCAAGCTAGGAATTGTATTGAAAGGTGCATTGGAGTATATAAGGGAAGATTTTTGTGTTTATCCAAAATTATGAGGTATTCTCCTGAAAAAGTTGGTTTTATTGCAAATGTTTGTGCAGTGTTGCATAATATATGTGTAGCTGCTAGGCTAGAAGTGGATTTTGAGATGGTACCACCTGAAGATGATAACATTCCCAGAGCTGATCAGTTTGTAGGAAATATAGATGGAAACATCACCCGAAGAAACATTATTCAGTTATATTTTAATAATTAATTTTGAAATGTTACATTTACAATAATTCCAAAATGCAAAGGAATTTATTTGTAGTAATTTGTTTTATAAAATAAATCCTAATTATGTTAGTAGGTAATAAAAAACAATATACAAAAATATAACATTTTTATTTAACACCATAATAATATATACTTTCAATGTAGTCCTTTGAACAAAATAAAACATTAACTCATATAAGATATCGCCATTAGGAACTTAAAATAAAATGAAATATAAACAGGTCAAAGGCACACCACAGTAAAACTATCTATTCTAACTTTGAACTGAATCTATATAATCATTTTTAACTAGTAACATATTAAACAGAATATATAACCTATTGTCTGCTTTTATCTACGGGATAACTAAAAATATGGATTTTTTAGTAAAGAACTACTATGCTACTCTATAGCATTAGAGAAGTATTATAGAAAAGCACAATCAAAGTAATTCTAAAAATGCTTTGCGAAAAAATTGCAGTTAAAAAAAGCATTTTAAAAAATATACATTACTTACATTGTCCCAAAAGATATAAATTATTAAGTAAAATGGTTTTGTAGAGTTGTAGCCACAACTTGCAGAGTTGTGGCCACAACTTGCAGAGTTGTAGCCACATTTTTCATTGAATCAGCCATGTTCTCCGCACTTTGGTTAATATTAATAATAATATTTAATGATTCTTGGTTAATTTCAAGAAGTCTATGAGACAATCTTTCAGTTTCTTTTAGCCTTACTCGTTTAACTGATTTTCTACTATCAGAAAACTTCCTTTTTAGTTTGCATGAAGTTTGTATTGGACTACTGATGGCATTGCTAGTGGCAGTACTTGTAATGGGCTCTATTTTTGAATATACAAAAGTATTTTTAACTTCTTGCCCACAATATGTATGGTCAAGGATAGGACCTTCGACACTAAGCAGACTTCCCTCAAAGTTTTCTCCTGAAAGTGATGACGCCTGCTGATCTTGAATTATCTTAAAAAAATATATTTACACTAACTAAATGAAAATGAGTTTATTTTACTCTGACACTAAAATATGTAAAGAAAAGAACATACATTGCCAAATCCCAGTTCCTGAATATTGTCTCCTTCAATTGCTTTTACCCCCATTAGGTCAATTAATCTTTGCTCTAAATCTGTAAGTGGAGTGTAATTTGCTGGTCCTCCACCTGTCTTCATGATCTCTTGCTTAATTTTTGTGGTCTTTGTTTTGGTTTTTGATTTCCAATCTATAAGTGCCTAGAACCACATCAAAGAGATATTGGTAGGTATACTTATTTAACAATAATAAATAGTATGATCACTTAGTGTTAACAGAATGCTTACCTTTCTCCATTCATCCTTTGTTTTCTCGCCAAATCCCAAACTGTTTAACTTTAGGGCCACCGTTTGCCAAAGGGCATGTCCTTTGGCTTTTCCATTAGGTCCGTTAAATTTGTTTGTGATGATTTCGGGATTACTCTCACACAAATTCAGTAGCAACTGCCAGTGTTCTGACCGAACTCTCATTTTCCAATTTTAAATTAATTTTCTTTGATTCCAAAAGAAAAAAATTTGTAAATAAACATCAAATAAAACACTTGTCGATTGACATTTCAAGCTAAGAAAATTTGCAGGTTATCTTTTTGATAGAAATCGACCCGTCCACACACCTCGCTTCGAAGGGAGAGCGTAATAGAATTCAGGCGATTATTTCTGAACACAGAGTACCAGTCGTATACAATCAAGTCGATTTATAGAATTCTATATGACACAGAGTCCGGCTGCTGATCTTTATCTGGGTTAAAATTACGTCGAAAACCGAACTGTTCAGTAGGCAGAACATTGCGCTCAAACACAAGGTCGTTTCGACAAGACAAAATCAGCTTTTAGTGATTTTTTCCAACTTTCTCTTTCTTTTGTATCCTGATTACCTTTGCATGTTTGTAGGCACACGGAAAATGGCTTTCTTTGATTATCGCCTAGGATAAGCTTGCAATTTTAACGCCGCATTTTTGATACCGTTAACCCTGGAGCTTTTCTGAGGTCAAAATACTTGTTATTGATTTGACATCGTTAAGCGTCACCCCAGGGAATTTCTGAATCGGGTGGTCCATTGACTTAAAAGTTTCAATAGTTTTGGGGACCTAATAGTGATTTTAAGCTACTTCTGCACGTGTTTTTAAGATCCCAAGAATTTGAGGAAGAAACTATAAATGAAAAGTCACCCGCTAACAATACAACAAAGTTGTGTGTGGTATAGAAAGGTTCATTTCCGGAAAAAGCAAAAAATTTTTAATTCATGAATGGAACAAATGGATGAAATTTATTTGTTTTCCACCTTTGCTCTTGGGATGCATCTTAGTGGTTCTCTATGGGTTCGGCATTTTTTTCCAAAAGCAACAAAAAATTTAAAGTTGGCACAGTCTTTCTCCACAAATTTAGGGAGGAAGAATGTGCCTCCTTTACTTCATCTTATCCACTCCACTGAAAGAATGGTCTACTTCTTCAAACAACAGATTTTATAAAAGAACGAAGTTTGTCCCATTTCAGAGTCTGGTCTTCTATAGGACCTCGCCGGTCTGGTTGGGTGGATAGCCCGATTACTACGAGATGTCGCCACGTGCAATATCTTGCATATGTATCAATAGATTCCATGCTTATTGACTAACTTAGTGTTAATTGAATGTTTATTAATATACCACTAATAGCCGACTGCATCAGTTTTTAACCCAGGGTTAACGCTAATGCCAGGATTAACTAAAAATGTATAGTGCACCGTGTTTTATTCTTCAAGGTAAAACCCTAACACGGGATTTATTTTAATTTAGGATCTTGTTAACATTATTTAACAAAAATAATTTAGATATTTCTACATTTCGCGATTGACAGAGTATTTTCCATATTATATAAATCTCTGGAAATAAAACGACAAAGTCTTTCTCCACGACGTTTTGATTTGAAGTATGGGGCTACATCTCGTGGCAACCACACGCATTTCCGTCAGACTCAGAGCCTTGCCGATGAGCCGTAGACGACGAAACGCGTCCAAGGATTGGGTTTGACGAAGATAAGGGACAACTCTGTACACGAACTTATTTTAAGTTCGTTGTTTTTATAACATTTGGCATTCGGTTGCTCAACCGACATATTGGCTTTTAGCGCCACCCAACGTAGTTTGCTGGCGATGGGCCGCCTTGCCAGCGTTTGAACCTTTATGGATTCTCGCTGTCCTGGTTGGGTTTATGCGTGTCGTTGCCACGAGATGTAGCCACATGCTGCCACACTCGTCTGTTTAACTGCATTTCTATGTCAAAAGCACTTTGAGGTCCCTTACCTTTTGCCGATGAGCCGTAGACGGCGAAACGCCTCCAAGGATTGGATCTGACTGAACTTATTTTAAATTTGTTGATATATAGATGGATTGATAAGCATTTATTTTAAAACATATATGCAATGATTTCAAAGTTCGAAATACGCCATCAAAATATAGGTATATGAAAGTAAACAATACAAAACATTATACATATTTTACAAAACATACTAAAATTTCAACACTTACTTAAAGTCCAGATATTTGCAAATTGTGCATGATTTAATATTATTAATATAGTTAAATAAAGCAGTTTTAAAGAGTTAGACCGTTAATAAATTTAATGCAATATTGTAAGCTATTATAAAAAGTTACAGCACACTTAATATATGTTCAGACAATGCCCGTGAATGTATTGGGTAGCCAACATACAGAAGCTTGCCCTGGTATAATGAGAATGGTCTTCTCTCTTTAAGTAGAAGAATTTATGCGAGATCTTTTTTAAAAAGAAGATGACTCTTAAATGAGAACACCAGGTGCTGTTTGAAATTTTCCAAATTTCTTCGACAGGTTTGAGTATAACTTATATTATGAGATATGATTTTCAGTGCATTTTTTTGATAAATTAGTGCTCTTCCTAGACCTGAGGTGTGTTTCCAAAAAATTATTCCAAAGCGAAGTTGCAAGGCCGCTACATAGAATATCAAAATAAGGGTTCCATTTAGGATTAGAATCAATGTGAAGCCCAGGAAATTTACAATTATTAATAATGTTTATATCGGAATCAATTAGTTTCATTTTGTCGAGAATTCGTTTTTTATTTCTGTGTGTTTTAGAAGCGATACATTAAGTTTTATATGAGTTAAGGATAAGACCGTTGTCGTGAAACCATCTTTTTAATGTTAGAAATTCTTCTTCAGAGTTTTGAAGTAAATTTGTAATGTATTCATTCTTAATTATAACATTATTGCCATCTGCATAATTCTGCATTTTTGCCTGTTGATCTATAAAAGCTAAAGGTAAGTCATTCAAATAGAGGATGATTAGGAGTGGTCTGAGAATACTTCCCCGCGGGACGCCAAGTTTAATTAAAAGTTTCTCAGAAATGAACTTATGGTGATTATTTTTAATAAAAACTCTTTGACTTCTGTCGCTGAGATAAGTTTTAATCCATGACATTGCCAATCGTCTCACTCCGTGTTTATATAGTATAGAAACCACAACTCTGTCCCCTGGAGCATTTGTGTTGCATTTGTTTTCAATTCTGATATATCCTTACCCCCCACCAAAATGTTAGTGTCACCAGCATACTCTGTAAGACTGGATAGCAATATTAAATTATTTATTTCAAAATTTAGATCATTGATACAAATAATGAACAAAATTTGCCCTAATATACTGCCTTGTGGAATTCCCACCGTATTTTGCGAAATTTTCGACTTATAAAGATAATTTTTCCTTTCTAAGGCAACTCTTTGTGTTCGATTATCTAAATATGATGAAGTCCATTTCAGAGCACAACCCCTAATACCATATAACTGCAATTTGTTTAGAAGAAGACATCTGTCCAAAGAATCATAAGTCTTTGAAAGATCCAAAAATATGCCCAGAGCCATTCTTTCTTGTTCAAAACACTTTAAAATTAAACGGGTAAACTGGAAAATAGCTGTAGGTATATTATTTATCGAAAAAAAGATTACATTCGTTCATGAAACTCATAAGTCGATCACACATAACTAGCTCACACAACTTTGAAAAACTCCATGGATCGATATGTGAGAAACAGTTGAAAGCCTTGGAGAGATCAAGAAAAATACCACATGCGAATTCTCCCCCCCCTCCAATGCTTTCAATGTTCCCTCCAGAAAGTTAAAATGTCTGTTACAATAGATCGGTTCTTTAGAAACCCATGTTGGAACTTTAAAAACCCATGTTGGAACTTTATAAACAAGTTAGCTGTCAAAAAATATTTTAATAGCCTTTTATAAAACACGTTTTCCAAAGATTTTTGAAACCAAGGGTAAATTACTGAGTTTTTCTATTTTACTTACAACTGGTTGTTTATTGTATCAATGTAATTCCTTCTAGTATCTCGCAAAGATGTTTAGACACCCGGAACATGTAAGGACAAAACATCTCATTTAATTGAAATAAACCTTGTAGAGAAAGACATTGTCATTTTATCTCCATTACATGAACTCCACTGTTACTATGGACGATTTCTTCAATGTAAACCTTTGTTTATCGCAACAAAAAAATTAACTCAAAAATTGGATTTGTTACTTCAATGCAATAATTAGAGACTGGTATTTCATCTTAGTCTATAGACCACCTTCCGTGAAAACCTTAATGGTAGCGGAATATCTAGTTTCAAGCTTACTTGCATCAGTAATATCCAGGCAAGTTTAAACGCGCCAATACTTCTCCAATTATTGTAAAGACATTATATAAACTAATATAGTCAATGTAACAATGATATTTACTCAAATGTCACTAAGCAAATTGCCACTAAGTTAAATCAGCATTCTGCTAAATTGGCTTTAAATAGTTTTCTCGTCTGTGTTCACCTATAACGATTGGAAATTGCCTTTGTTTGTTCTTTTCATTTTTAAAATATCCGGAGACTTCATTTAGAAGACTTCCTCGTTTAAAATGACATCCGGTATAATTTGTAAGAAAAGGTCAACCTAATCAATGTTTTGCTATTTTTTTATTTCAGCAAATAGAAGAAGTTTTTTTTTGTTTTTAGAGAAGAAAAGAACATTCACAGTGGCTTCATTTTCGTCAAAGCAAGTTAAAAATTATTTTTTTTACGCTGTACAGGGTCATTCCGTATATTTAGACAGCTTCTGCTGCGTTCGTTATAAGAGATAGAAAAAAAATTTAAATACAAAAGTTGTAGGGTATATCCTAAATCGCCAGAAAATGTTACGCAAAATAACATTTATCATTTATTTTTGAATTCAGGAAAAAGATCTATTAATTTTTGTTTGGATATACAGGGTGATCCATTAAAGATTTACCAAGTTTGTGTTTTTTCCTAACTTTGTGATATTCATTTGTTATTTTTCGTAACATTTTCTGGCGATTTAGGATAAATCCTACAACTTTTGTAATTAAAGTTTTTTTCTATCTCTTATAACAGACGCAGCAGACGCTGTCTAAATATACGGAATGATCCAATAAAATATCGCACTTATTTAAAGAAAAATTAAATTACCTGACTTATTTTCACAAGCCTGTATACTGTATAGTTGTTCCAAGCTTAATTTGATGACATAAAAAAGCATTAAAATCCTGACCAAATAATTAAAATACGGATTGTTGTAAATTTTTAATATGATTAAATAGTATACCGGGTGTTGCATCGTCGAGCGGGACATAGGAAATCCCATGTAATTTTAAATGGGGTCAATTATTGGCTTCCCTAATTATTTTAGAGAAAAATTCTATTTAGGTTTATTAAAGAGCACTAAAACCCACATTCAAAAGAATAACTTTAGATATTTTTGATGAGCCCGTTAACGGGTTATCGCCGATTTCTTTTTATTTATTTCTCCTTTTTATGGCCCCGTATTTGCGGGCACCAGTCAAGGTAAAAGATGACTGTCAAATAAAGTTGTCATTTTGAAATGTGTGCTTTATTGTTATAAAAACTCGTACATCGAAAATATTAAAGGTGTATTTATGAGTACAAATTAATCTGAATAAAACTAAAATAAAGTATCCAATTACAAGGTTAATTATGACATTTTACATGTTTCAATATTTTACTAATTAATAGGTAGGTACTATTAAATTGTTAAAACTTTAGGATTTAAGAAGATGTTCAAATATTCCTCCATTGACTGCTAGACAATAACCGAGGCGATCATAAAATTCTCTTCTTACATTCTCTAGTTGGTAAATTGAAATTCTATTGCATTCGGCAGAAATAGCATTTTTTAACTCGTCTAGATTTGGGTATTTTTTATCTTTGTATATTCTGTTTTTTAAATGGCCCCAGAGAAAGAAATCATTTGGCGATAAATCAGGAGACCTGGCTGGCCAATTTACTGTATGATTTAAGCCAATAACATTTCCATTAAAAGCACGGTTTAAATATTCCCGGACAGCCAGGGTACTATGTGCCGGGGAGCCATCCATTTGGTACCAAACTTCCTGATTTTCCCTGGCGGCATCATGTAAAGTAGGTAAAATATGATCTTCAAGTAGTTCCAAAAAATATTCTGCATTTAAATTTCGTGTAAGAAATAATGGCCCGATAATATTTTCTCCGAAAATCCCAGCCCATACATTAACTTTTTGTGGATATTGCGTCCTTGTTTCCACAAACCTGTGTTGGTTTTCTTTGCTCCAATATCGATAATTTTGAACATTGGGTTCATTGTTTAAGGTAAATGTGCATTCGTCAGTGAAACAAATGTTTTTTTAAAAATTCCCTATCCATGTTTGCTCTTTCCATCATACCAAAACAAAACTTCTGTCGTCGTATTTCGTCCCTATCTCTTAGCTCTTGGTGCTTTTCATATTTGTATGAATAATATTTATGTCGCTTCAAAGCTCGTAACGCTGTGGTGTGATCTAATCATATGTCATCCTCAAGTTTCCTTGTGCTGATCTTCCCATCATTTTCTTCCATGCACAATAAAACTTGCAAGCCCCTATCATTTCTTGCATCTCTTCTTTGTTCCTGCCTTTCTTCACATCTGCAGTTATTTATAACAGTGCCTTTTATCTCAAATTTCTTGATAGTCCTTTCGACTGTAGATTTTGCAGGTATGGGTCTATTCGGATACAGAGCAGCAAACATGTCTGACACATTTTGATAACTATTTCCTTGATAATACCATTTAATCATCAATATTTTTTCTTCAGAAGTGTAATTCATGGCTAATATTTTCGATGTACGAGTTTTTATAACAATAAAGCACACATTTCAAAATGACAACTTTATTTGACAGTCATCTTTTACCTTGACTGGTGCCCGCAAATACGGGGCCATAAAAAGGAGAAATAGTTAAAAAGAAATCGGCGATAACCCGTAAACGGGCTCATCAAAAATATCTAAAGTTATTCTTTTGAATGTGGGTTTAAGTGCTCTTTAATAAACCTGAATAGAATTTTTCTCTAAAATAATTAGGGAAGCCAATAATTGACCCCGTTTAAAATTACATGGGATTTCCTATGTACAGCTTGTTCATTTTAGTTTATACCGATAAAACGTTTGTATCCGTGACTTCGCTTGCAGAAAATATTTTTAAAATGGTCTTTCGGTAAAAAAAAATGCTCATTTTGCCGAAAACATAAAATTAATAAACAATTTAATGGCTGAAATCGTCAGAACTTTTAGAAGTATAATCGTTTCCAGGTTGGATTACTACTGGTGCTATAGGTGGTGAAACAGAATATCCATTTTCTGTTTTTATGACATGAGCTACGCAGTTTTTCCATACATCGCTACTCATTTCATTATTATCTGCTGAATATTATCAAGGACAACTGCGCTTAAAGTTGGAAATTGATTATTAAGTGATATTTTTTGCTGACAAAAGCAACACATTAGGTACAAAGCCATCTTTACTTCCGACATGAAGAATAATAACGCATTCTCCTCTCAAACACGGTGTAACAGAAATACAATTTGTACTGTCTACCCAACCATAATTAACAACATCATGAGTATCAAACCAAGTTTCGTCTAAATAAATTATACTTTTGTCGGATTATAGTCGGCAAATAGTCCTGTCGTAGTTTAATGATACGCGGGGATTCCAATATAGCCATTAAACTGTCTAATTTTTTATGTTTAAAGCCACATTTTAACAAAACACCACGCAATGTTTCTAAAGATTGGTACTTATATTCAGGGTAACCTCGCAACTTATCACAAACCAGTTCTAAATTCGCACTATATTATCCTCGTAAAAGTTGTAAAGAGTTATCCCTTGTAGTATTGTCAGCCGTTTAAAATTTTTAATTTATTGGTTTGCGCTTTATGGATTGATCGGTTACAGTCCCCAAATTAATTACATTATAAATTCTTATAAAACCCAAGTTGTGTTAATTCATTACAAGTACATTTCTGTACAAAGCGCATTTTCAGTTTTTCCCGGAACACGCGTACATACTTAAAATATTGCGTTGACATTGAATATGTAAATCTTTGTTTCTTAACTCCGGACTTAAATTCCGCTTCCGATGACCGACTCTGGCACCAACTCATTATATTCCTGCGATAAGTCACATTGACCTTCTGTTTCAAATTGTCACCAAAAAGGCATACTGATATAATAAAACATAGGTACCAAGTAAAAACTTACTTATCTAAAACCACACAGTTATAGGAAAAAATGAAATATGTAGATTACAATAAATCGTTTCAACCAGTCACGCCGCTGTCCGATTCACAATATCGCATAGCTTAAACACCAACTGATTTTAAAGCTGATAAGGATCACCCAATTGGCTGAACTTTTAACTATTTGCTAGTCTTGTCTACAGCATATAAATTTTTTAAATTGTTGCCTGAAAATCCCTTTACTATACTTACAAATGACTTCCAAGCTCTCAGTTCATGCATGGTGAAATTTTCTGTAAAATTAACATTGTGCAGCAATTTTCTAGATTGTGGCCAAGTGAAAATGCATTCTTTTAATTTGGCGTCACTTAACCTTGGAAAGACATGTCTTAAGTATTTAAATCATTTACCTTCTTTATTCATAGCCTTTGCAAAGTTTTTTATTAGCCCAAGTTTAATGTGAAGAGGAGGCAGAAGGCCATTATTTAGGTTGACAAGGGGCAAATACTTAACATTTTGAGATCCCGGTTGAAGTTCACTCATTTCCGGCCAAATTTTCATTAAATATATATAATATATAGGAGAATCCTCAATATTAAGTTTCTGCACTAAACCATCGATATCAGTACCCGCTTATTACGAATTCTCCGTATTGTAAAATGCAGAAAACGTAGCATTTCTTTTAGAAAAAAGTCCTAATTTTTGTTTCTGTGGCTAATAAGTTCCACTCCTTAAGGCGGGAACCAAGAAGTTCCGACTGTTGCTTCGATAACTCCAAGTATTAAATTACTTAACTCACTTTGAACAAGCAAGTGTGGCTTACCGGAACTGGGACCTGGAGTAAAAGTGGGGTCGCTACTGTTCTTCGGAGCTGCCTGATGATGCGTTATTATCTTCATTATCTCTCAAAACAATGTCTTCAATCTAAAGGCGCAGTCGGTACTGGCAAGTCTGCATTGTGTGGAACAGCTGTTATCGCAGAAGGCAAATTCGGATATTTGATCTTGCGCTTTCCTTTTATAATATATTGTTTATACAGGGTGACTTGGATCTAAATGTACATACATCACCAGGAGATAGTGGACATCTTGGGGCTTCTAAATAATCTATCTTTAGTGGGTCCATCTTTCCTTGTTACTTAGATACAGTTTTATAAGGTTTGGCTCATTTTTGTTTTTGCCATAATTATTTTAGCACCCGGTATAAAATGTTCATATTCGGTGGAAATATTTTAAGTAGCTATCGCTTCAAAATGCCGTATGAAAATTTTTTGAAATTCAGGTCCGGAATTTAAAAACAAGACTGATTTAATTTTTTTAAATTCAACACCCTGTATAACATATTTTTGTCAATTTTATTTTTTATTTGAAAAACACATAAAAAACTAATTCTAATGACATACTTATCAAAATCCCCGCACTCGCCGCTCAGCCATAATAAATTGCTCTTCTTTAGATGTTGAAACACATACAAAATAATAACTGTTTTTATAACGACAATAATACCAAA